>PVKE010002392.1:0-83580 GCA_004027555.1 Craseonycteris thonglongyai | reverse complement strand
TTTTTTTTATATTTATAGAGAGTAATTATTTTATCTTCAGTGCATATTTATTTCTATTTTACTTTTGACAGATAGAGAGAGAGACAGAGACAGAGACAGCTAGAGAACCAAACTGTGGGAACTCCCCAGTTCAGCATGTGGGTCCTGCCTGGGCCGGAGCCGGGATTCGATCCTCGGTCCTCGTGGCCTCAAAGCGAGCACTCAACCCGCTGAGCCGTCCCGGCTTTCCCCTATATTTTTCTTTTCTAAAACAGTTGTAGCGTTTGTGGAACCACTTGCCTTGGTTTATTGACTTAAAGGAAAGTATGCCTATAATCATAGTGAATGAGCTGGTCTTTAGGGTATTGACACCTTCTTATTGGTCCATCATACAACCTTAGACTAAAATACTCTAAAGAAACCATGGCATTCTTCAGTGAGGGCTGCAAATGAAATTAGAATAGAGAAGAATAGGTTTCTGTTTAGAAGTACAGGATTGTCTTATTTTTTATTGTGTTCATGAGAGAAATTACAGCACTATATTTTTACCACTCTTTTTATCTCCATTTACTTGAGGTAGGATGAATGGCTTTCAATTATTAGAATGACAGTTATCTTGAATGAGTTAGTTATACAGTAAATATCTGATTCTAAAATAACTTTAGGTATAGGATTTGATAATAGTATGTATGTAGAGAGAGATTATCATTGTAGTAGGGAACAGTACTTTTGTGATTTCTTCAGCAAATCATTTAAAGCCTAAAGGATTTGGCTTTAAAACTCTTCGCTTGGCCTTCAGAGCTGTTCACAGTCTAAATTGTCAGTCTTTTACTCTGTTCTTAATTTTTCTAAAATCTCTTTCCCCATCATTTAGACCGTTTCTTGTATCTTTATTTCCTACCTCTGAACCTATGCAAGAGTTACCTTCACACATTAGAAACAGCCTTTTACTCCCTGTTTCCTTTGTTTTTAGAAATTTTATTTACACTACACTCATATCAATTGTTTAGACCAATTATTTGAGTAAACATAACCATGCCACCAAAGCCAATATATTCTCACCTTGGGCAGGGATTCAAGGTGTGTGGCTCTTTTTAACAGAAGAATTTTGGTTATTACTCTTTTCAACTACCTGATTATTGTATTCCTAATGTTGAAGAGCAGATCTATTCTTAGTATGCTACTGTTTATAGACACATAAATGTTTTTTCTGAAGATTCATTTTAAAATATGTTAAGTACAGTTCTTCCATCTTGGTAACTAGGTATTTTTGCATTGGAGATTAATAAACAGTAATATTGCTACTACTTTTCACTTTGCATCTTTCAACTAATTATAATACTAATTAATTTACTTCCTTTCTTCATTTTGCTATAATTCACTTGGACTACACAGATCCTTTCTCTGCTACTGTAGATGCTGTTGATGATGCCATTCCAAGCTTAAATCCTTTCCTCACAAAAAGTAGTGGTGATGTTCACCTTCCCATTTCTTCAGATGTATCCACTTTTACTACTAGGACACCTACTCATGAAATGTTTGTTGGTAAAGTACCATTTAACCTTTTATTCCAATTAATGTTAATACTGCCTAAGTACTTTTTGCATATCCATGAATTATTTTTAAAGCACTGAAATAATTACTTTGGATTTTAATACCATGTTTTAAAATAAACCAAATAGCAATAATGTAGTAAGGTGTTTAATACTAGTATCTCTAATTTTATTTAATGCAAGTTTTGGGGAAAGAAAATTTTCTTTTAAACATTTTTTTTAGTGTTTTCTTCTCTGTCATATATATTGCAATACTCAAGCTGTCCAGTAACACGTTGCATCCTGTTTGTTAGTTTAGAGAGTTCCTTATTAGGAGAGTTAGTTGAAAAGTAATATCTCTTAAACTTAAATACAAGTTTATGTGTACTTACATTTTTTCCCTCTGTACTTGGGAGAGAGGGTGATCATGTTAGCAGCTATCTTAAGCTTTTTCCATTTTAAACTGAATAGTACAATTTTAGATAGTCTAAACTCCATACACACATTCTTTCCCTGTCTTGAGGGCCTCACTTCATTGTTAGCCTACAGATAAATGAAAAGTAGAGAATGAAAAGCAGCTTGACTGAATAGCCTTTAATCACAGTATAAAAATCCATAAGAAGGCAAAATTTCTCACCAAAGTTATAGAAGGAAGAGTAAATTTTTAAGTATGTACTAAACCAAAATGTTTTTGAATCCTGCTAAGATGTTAAACCTCCCTTGAAAGATGGTAAACTGCAAAAAGTTGTTATATATAACTAGTCTCATAGCATCCTGCTAAGATGTTAAACCTCCCTTGAAAGATGGTAAACTGCAAAAAGTTGTTATATATAACTAGTCTCATAGCACCAAAATGTAATTATTGATTACAGTAATTCCTTCATGTTATTGTTATACATTAAAAAATTATTTAAAAAGTGGTTGGAATGAAATTTCACATATTGTTGTTGCTCTTTAGAAAATTGTCAGGGTACTTTATTTGCTTGGTAATGAGGGGGTAATAGAGTTACCCTTGTTTTTTTTTTACAAGTTTATATTTTCTTTACTAAATATGAACTAGTATATATGTTTAGTAAATAAAGTTGCTTATATCTTTTTAAGCCAGTTTTCTTAATTTGGAGATATGAAACAGATATGTTTTTGCTTTGGAGCTATATGTCATTTTCATCTTTTAGGTCAGAGCAGTGTATGAGCTTCAGGCTGTCACATCTATATCCACTAAAGAGGGACAGAAGCTATTTCACAGTCAAACTAAAGCAGAATAAAAATATATAAAGGGCATTTTGAGAGTTACTTAACTATTATTTTGGCTTTTCAAGGAAAGTCTGTAATGAGGAATATATTAGAAATGTTATTTTCCTAATACATTTTAAGTGTAAGGCCTATGCGTTGGGGCAGGAGGAAGACCAGAAAACAAAGAAGGTTAGTAAATAAAGTTGATGGCCCATATACGCCAAAATGAATAGGTACATTTCAAAATCAAAATGATAGAATTGATGATTTAGAATTCTCAAAGACCTCCTGAGAATATTTCTTCCAGCTCTCAACTCTCATACTGATAAGAAATTATTTTTAATATTTTATGACTGGATCACTTGCATCCTCCAAAAGTTAAACGCACCAAGATAATCCAGTTAGTGGGAGCAAAGCCTGAAGCAGGGGACCTGCAGCTTTGCTTTATTTTGCTATGCACTTTCCCTTCTGTAAGTACAGATTTCTGTCTTAATTTTTCAGTTCTCTTTCTGAGAACAAATAGTACAAATGAAAGTATAAAGTATACTTTTTAAAAAACCACATCTGCTAAGTTTTGTCCTTAGAGAGAAAAAACCTTACTGTCAAAAACTCATTTTTTAATGAAAATGAGTACAGCAGGGGTAATTAAAACCACTGCTGTCCACCATTAGGTCTTAGTCTAGAACAGGGGTTAGCAAACTTGTACTTGGAAGGTCAGATTGTAAATATTTTTGGCTTGTGACCCACACAATCTCTGTTGCAACTACTCAACTTTGACATTATATTGTGAAAGCAGCCCTAGAAAACACATAAACATGTAAGCTTGACTATTCTCCAAATATTTATTTACAAAGACATGCAACTATAGTTTGCTGATGCCTGTCCTAGAAGCAGTTTTCATTCCAAGTTAAAAGTTTCTGAGAAGTAAAGTTGTGTAATAAAAATTCCAACAGTTTCTCACTCAAGAGTACTTTAAGAAAGGTCCACCCAAGGTATGTCATTCCTAAAAGCTGTGTCGACTAATTGCGATTGACCACTGATGGTAATGTAAACTTTAATTAACTAGAATTAAATGTGAAATAAAATTAAGTTTACTTCAGCCACATTTTCTTTGCTCAGTACAGAGCAGACCTACAGTGCATTTCTGGTATTAGAAAGTTCTGTTGGCTAGTGCTGCTTTAGAACAGTGGTTAGAAAACTGTGCGTGTAAAGAGCCAGGTAGTAAATACTTCAGTCTGTATAGGATACATAAAATCTCTATTGTATTTTCTTCTTTTGTTTCATATTCTTTTATTTCCTTTCCTCTTTTGTTTTTTTATAACACCCCTTTAAAACCCTAACAACCATTTTTAGCTCACATGGTCATGTAAAACCAGGCCGAAACCTGTGGTTTCCCCAACCTCTGCTCTGTAAGACTAAGAATGACCCAGAAAAATCAGAGAATATCTCTGTAGATATTCTCTAGCCCTTCTAGAGGAGGATATTGATCTGATGACGTGTGATGCTCAGTGTACCAGGTAGCTTATTCTCATTAAAGCTACAAGAACACCGAATTGTGAGTCAAGGGAAGTGCGTTGTAGTCCCAGCTATGCCACATCTGTGACTTTATCTAGGCCTGCTTCCTCATCTGTAAAAGAAGACATTATAAGACAGGTTAGCATTAGCTAAAAAGCCAACTGCTTCATATTTTTTTTATCTAAAGAGATGCGGTGTTATTTTTAAAAAATTGTGAATATAATATACATTAAATATAGTATACATAATGGAGCCTTAAGTGCTCTTTTTAGTAAGTTGTAATTTGAAGAACACCAAGTGCTCAGACTCCCGTGTTGTTTTTTTGTTTGTTTGTTTATTTTTAATTACTCCATTCCACTTTTAACTGTTCCTCCTCATTTCTCTCTCTCTCTTTTTTTTTTTCCTGTGCTTTTTCTCTCTCCTTGTATGCCTTGTCAGATTCTTTTTGTGGTACTCAAGCTTATCCTAGTACTACTCTTATGTGCCATGACCCTTCTTCAACTGTAACTGGTTTATTTGGAGGTAGGTAATGGTATCTCTGAAATGTATCAATTTATGTGAAAGCGATTTGTTTTTCTTAAATATAGTTTTAAAAATATTTGTAAGAAAAAAATACTTGCTTTTAAATAACAATTTTTTGCCTAATTTTGCTTTCCTTGATTAAACACATTATTTTGTGAATGGATGGTTGTCATCTTCCAGTTAAACTTTAATCCATACTCAAAACTTTCAGATTTACAGAAGAGTTTATAACATTTTCATATTATAAGCTTGTGTAATTAATTTAAAGCTGTCTGTTATAGGTATAGGATAGAACATCAGATAATTTTGACTTAAGTTGTTGCACAATTGTTAGGGAGATTCTACTGGGAAAAAGCATGTTTTTCCAGCACTATCCAAAGGCCATAGAAATGGGAAGTAGTGTCCAGTGAGGATGGCCAAATTGATATTCATCTGTGACACTAACAGATCATATTCTAGGCCAGTGCAGTAAAAATAAAACTTCAAAGTCCACCAGATATATTTTGTGTGCATGTGCATAGGAATTGATTACCTTAGTTAAGTTGGTATTAAAAAGTAGGTTTGACAAAAGTATAAAGTATTGAGGCTCTTGACTTGTGGTGAGAATTGGACATAGTTAAAAGTATTTATAAATGGAATGTATAATGGCATTTGATAGAATATGTTTGCAATCCAGTGAACTTGGGTTTGAATTCTAGTTCTACTCTCTAACCTATGTGACTTTAAGCAAATATTTAACCTTTCTAAGCCTTTTGAAAACTGGGATGATAATGTCTTGTAAGCTTGCCGTGAGGTTTATGTATATGACTGTAACATCTAGCACTATTCCTGGCACATAGAACTATCTTTAAAATTACTATTAAAAACGATCTTGTATATGCAGATCACTTCATACTTGGAATGTATTTCTTAAATTATGTAATCATCAGGTTCAGTTTTGAACACTGATTGCTTTCGCATTACTTTTTAAAATTGCCTAGGGTTTTTCACTTTTTTGGCCAGCATTTGCTGTGAAAAGCCCAAGAAGTTCATAAAACTTCAATACCCCTGATGACTAGATATAATTAATTACTGTAGCTATAATAACAAAAATTTATTTTTTTGCCTCTTTATTTTTGTAAGATGAGATACTTAGGATAAACATACCGGTAAAACCCTTAATAGATTCTGGAGTCAAACAAATTGGGGTTTAAGACTTGGTTCCACGACTAAGTCTTTGACCTTGGGTCAGTTGTTTAATTTTTTCTTTTCCTCCTCTGTAAAATGAGGATAATAGTAAGTATCTTATAAGGTTGTTATGAGGGTTAAGTAGTACCCTGTTATAAAGCCTTTGTGTAGTGCATAGTGTTTAATAAGAATTAAATAGTAGCACTTATTTCCACAAAAAAATACAAAACCTCATTTATTATGGAACTATCACCAAAATTCATGAATAACCCAACCTATTTTTTTGTGTCCCCAAAGCTTGTTCATCTTGTACCTTTCAGATAATTTATTATTTTCCTTTTGAGATTTGCCCTGCAGGGCAGTGGTTTCTAAATGTTCACCTATGAAGTGGTGCTGGTGAGAGTTTTCACTGAGCCTTGACGAAATGAAAGTAGATCAATGTAGTGATTTTTTCACAGTTAACCTTAACTTTGAGAGCCTGTTAGTTCATAATACCTTTTCTCCATAAAATTTCCTTTGAAATCGTAATATTAGTATTGTACCCCTTGTCTTAAGTAACCTTTAAAAATTAAAGCTTGACTGTCCTTGACAGTCTCCAAAAAAAATGACCCAAGGACAAAAGGCCATTAAGTTGATAATGTACATTAAAATGATAATACGGAACTCTTACCTTAGAGGTGTGTTGTTACCAGCATTTGTTATTAATGATTATCTCAACTGTTACTTTGAAAAATGCTACTTGCTTCCCTGGTAGCCAATCAGCTATTAAAATATATTAAAATTTTACTGTTTTTTTTGTGTCTGTGTAGAAGCTTTTTAAATTTGAGGTACTAGCTTTGGATTATGTTACATGCTTTCAGACCTTTTTTACTTTTTGGCAATAATGTCATTTCACAGATTGGTCCCCCTAGGAACCTGAGATGATGGCTCTTTTCTTTACAGAAAGTAGCAAAGTTGTTTTTGTATTATTATAAAAGATAGGATTATCTCTGATATCAACCAGATTCTGGAAAGTTGGGACAAAATAGCAGGAGAAAATAAGAATTTGATACACTGTCCTAGTTGTAATTTATTCCATGTATTTTCTAAAGCTTAATAACATCACAGCCAAGGTGCTGTTTCTAGAATGATTTTAAGAACATGTGTACTTCTTACACTGTAATGACAGCCTGAACACATAGTTAAGCATGATAGATTTTTTTTTCTTAAGTAGATACATTGGTTCTTTTTGTAAGGAGTTAGGAGAAGAACTGATAAGCCCATGGTATAATTAACAGCTTGTACACTTTGAAATGCTGTTAGAATAGTAAGTCAGTATAATCTAGGAACCCTTTGACAAATGGTCAGATTTATATACTAAATTATTTTGTATTTTGGTAGCATTTGTGTTGTCATTGTATGACCAATGTCTTTGAGTTAAGAGTATTTTAAGATGAATTAAGTACTTATGGTAATAAGATCAAACTTGTAAAAATGTACCCTATAGAATATTCATGCAATGATATAAGATGCTGCTTTTAAAGTTGTATTATTTGTGTGTAGTACCTTGTATGAATTATTGTTAATAAGTCATTGCTTTCTGGCCTCTCTGTCGTTGAGTACCTTCTTGGACTTCTCATCAAATCTTGTCCTATTTTTAGTTTTTTTAAGACCAGCCTTTCTAGTAAAGCATCATTGAACTTCTTTATGTCTTGGTGGCCTAAGAACTCAAAGTGAGATTCTGATAGACTGAAAGTCCTTTAGCAAAAAGTTGAGAGAGGAAGAGAGACAGCCAATGTTTAGGACTCAACAATTTAACTTTTCCCTAATTATATAGTTGTTAATCTTCTAATGTCAGGTTTTAGTTTTTACATTCTGAATTTATAGAATTTAGAAATGGAAGAGAACTTAGGAAACATTTGTTACCACATTCAACAAAGTGAAAGAATTCCTGCTTGGATAATAGTGAGCAATTTGAAATCTTTCCAAGTCATGTGACAGCCCTAATAATTTTAGATGATTAAAAAAAATTTTAGCCCCCAGAAATTCAGAACCTTGTCTCACAAAAATACAACCTCACACAATTGAAAATCTTGCATTTGTTACTTCAGTTTGTTGGCTTAATATTAGCATCAGTGTCACATAGACAAGAAAGAATGAGGTTTCCTATTTATGTTCTAGTGTTTTAGACTAGAGTAACGTAAATAAGCATGTTTCATTATACACTTCTCAACCTCATTGTTGAAAGTAGTTAAGTTGTAGTTAAGAGGGTGGTTGGGAGGTGCAAATTGTTTGTTTTTTCTTTAATATTCAAAAAGCACCTTGACACAAAGGGGACGACATAAGGAATAATAAGTTGTAATTCCATTTAGAACTCAAACTGAGATTCTGATAGACTGAAAGTCCTTTAGCAAAAAGTGGATTCTGTCACTTCTCAGATGAACTTAACCTTATTATAACTTTTGATTAACTATTGAAGGATGGAAAAGAGAAAAGAAGTAGAAATATGGGAGGTCAGTAAGGAGAGGGAGAATGACTTTGGGGATACTAAGTAGGTTCATATATTTTTAAAGCACTATATACTGCTTATTTCATTCCCAAATTACATTGTTTATATTTTAGATGTGTTCATTTTTCTAAGGATCACCAACATATAACAAATACTAAGGTAAAAAATAAGCAAAGATTTTTTTCCCTGCAATGAAACATTAGTCAGTCAACTTCCATTACTCTTTTGTTAGTTTTCTTTGGTGAGTGGGATAATTTTGTTATGGAAAATACAATTACCACAAAAGGGTTGGCTTTGTTTATGTTGTGAAAGTTTACTGCCTTTTCCATTTTATTGTTATTATTAAAGAGGTGTAAATGTAGACTCCTTAAAGAATTGAGCTTTTTTTTCATTTTGGTTTTTCTTAGGATTCACTCCTTCTCCAGTTGCACAGCCACATCCTTCAGCTGGCCTTAATGTTGACTTTGAATCTGTGTTTGGAAATAAGTCTGCTAATGTTATTGTAGATTCTGGGGGTAAGAAAATTTTGTTTTATTAACATTACTATAATGTTCTAATGTAGGTTCTGTGTAAAGACAGATAAAGGCTCCTTTTAACATGTATAAGTAGACTAAATTGGGGTAGCCAAAGAAGTTGTCCCTCCTCCTCCAGCCACTAGACAACTTCAAGGAACTATTAACTGTTACCCTCTCTTTTAGAGCCTTTTTGACTCTGGGAAGATTCTGTTTTGAGAAAAAAAGAGATTTTTGCTCATATTAGATTGCTATGTCTAGAATGTTGTGCTGTTCAATCATTATAATTTTTACCTTTACTAATAGAAAAATTGTCTTTTTTGAAAACTAGGAAAATATAACCTGTGGTTATATTGACTTGTTGAGAAAGTCCATGCATAAATAGCTAAGATGTATTAAATATTAGACCTGTGGGTACAGGGGTTTTGTATTTTTTCAGGATGAATCTTATAGTATGCTTACTCGATTGTTTTAAAAGAATTTGATAAATCTGCAGAGTTGGCTTTCTACTTAAATGTTTTGATTTTATATCTTGTTAATTGGACATTTGTAAAGATTTAAGAGTTCTTGTAAAATGAACAATTCTGTTCTTACCATAGAATGAATGACCTTTGATTTTGGTTAATAATTAAATTCAAGCCATTTAAAAAAATATATTGAAATGTCCTGAATTTCATAATATATAGTTTGTTGTCAACCAAAAAGAAGCAAGGTGATAAAGAGTATATATAGACTAAGAATTATTTTCTTTACACTAGTAGGTTTATAATTTATTTTTAGTGCATTTGACCTTTTTCCTTTTGAGTTTATCTTGCTGAGAAAAAGGGTAAAGGAAATAGAGACCAATTGCTTATATTTTGCAAATTACCATTTTAAATGACTTTTTCAAATTTCTGGCACTCCGGGATTATGCTGTTCACCTTTATAGTGGGTTGGTTTGATTGGATTATCTTAAAGGCTTTTATTTTCGTGTCCAAGCAGTGGCCTACTTTACTGGATGGTTTTATGCAATAGGAGCATAGTTTAGCAATTTCTTAGGTATACTTTAAGCTAGCTGGTTTTAGATCAGAACAAAAGATAATCTAATGGTTCATATTCACTTGCTTCTAATGTACTTTTTACATATACCTTACATTCTTTGGAGAATTTAGAAGGTCTTATAAAATATTATTTATTAAAATAAAATTTTTTCAAAGTTACAGAGATGTATTTTTTTTTACCAATGTTGCTTCAGGTATAAGTGAGTCTTTTTTTCTTTTTTTTTTGATAGAGAGAGAGAGAGAGATACAGAGACAGAGATAGAGAGAAGGGGCAGGGCCCAGAATAGTCTCCATAGTTGTACATCATTGGTTTTTCCACATAGTTTTATTCCACAGGTGGGCGGGGCTGCACAGGGCAGGAACTGGACCGGTGTCTCACCCCGTTGAGAACTGAACTGGGGGCACTCCCCAGTTCAGCATATGGGTCCACACGGGCCGGGGCCGGGATTCGATCCTCGGTCCCCAGGGCTTCAAAGTGAGCTCTTAACCCACTGAGCCATCCCGGCTTCCCCCTAAGTGAGTCTTAAGAAACATTTGACAGGTGAGAAGGAGAATTACATTTCATTTCCTTCTCTTTTACAACTTTGGAATAAGAATGCTTCTTTCTTCAACCTTTTTTACCTTAATGTAATGTTGTCCAGAGCTAAGACAAATTACTTCTATCAAAGCAAATATAGTTTCTCAATCAGTTCACTTTGAAATGGTGGATTTCTTCTTTTTCCATTTAAGAGCATGTGTAGTGCTTCCACCACCACCACCAACAACAACCACCCCCTCCCCCCCCGAGGATTTTTCCACTATACAGATAAAGGAGAAAAGGCAAACCTTCTTTAGCAAGCTGTAGCACTGTCAAGTTCCTTACAAATCCTATTTCGTTTGTAACTTTAAGGCTTTGATGAACTAGGTGGACTTCTCAAACCAACAGTGGCCTCTCAGAACCAGAGTCTTCCTGTTGCCAAACTCCCACCTAACAAGTTAGTATCTGATGACTTGGATTCATCTTTAGCCAACCTTGTGGGTAGTAAGTATTTGTATTGTTTAATCTTCTTTAAA
Organism: Craseonycteris thonglongyai; assembly: GCA_004027555.1. NCBI lineage: Eukaryota > Metazoa > Chordata > Mammalia > Chiroptera > Craseonycteridae > Craseonycteris > Craseonycteris thonglongyai. Next base: position 72,539 of record PVKE010002392.1, on the reverse strand, counting down.
ATAAGTTGTTTAATAAAAAAGAGACTAGTTTTTAACTGTTTTCTTTTTCTCCTGTTCTAGATCTTGGCATTGGAAATGGAACCACTAAGAAGTGAGTGTTTTATTTGTATTCTTTCCCCATATGTTTTCATCTGGAAAGTATGTGTATAGATGTTGTCTGCATCTTAAATACTCTATTCAATCTAAATATATAGTGGAAGGAACTTAATAATTATAGACACTTAATAGGATATTCTTACTTATGTTTATTTAAAGTGATGTAAATTGGAGTCAACCAGGTGAAAAAAAGTTAACTGGAGGATCTAACTGGCAACCAAAGGTTGCACCAACAACTGCTTGGAATGCTGCAACAATGGTGAGTCAAAAAAGCTCGTGATATACTAACATGAATAATTTAAGTAAATGTGTAACTTAAAAATATTTTTAAACTGATAGGCATAAATGGAAAGGTTGTTATTAGTAAATTTTAGAAACATAATTTGTGTTTCTTTACAGGAGGCTTGGTTGACTATATTTGCAGGTACATTTTAGTAGCTAACATTTAAAGATTACTTGTGTTGGGGATTATTCCAATAAATAATATGAGGTTTTATTTTATATAATCCTCAAATTAAACTTAGGTAGTAGTAACTATTATTGTCCCCGTTTTGCAGATGAGGAAAGGAAGACATAGAGTTATTAAGTAATCTGTCCAGGATCATAGAGTTTTCAAGTGATTGGGTAAAGTTTAGAACCCAGGTAGCCTAACCTCAAGGCATATGCCCTTTCATTACTATTCTCTACCATTGGTCTCAAATTTATTATTCATTTATATAGACTGTAACATCTTTAATTTTTTTCTGATCTCACAATTGGTAAGGAAACTATATTTGCTTGGCTTTTATTAATATTGCCCTATATGTTATACAATTGATTCACCTTATTTGCTGTGCTTAAGTTTGTAAAGTCACCCTGACACTGAGCCATTACTAGCTTCACTGCTAGCTTCACACACAGACATAACCCCCCTCCCCCCACCCCAACAAATGTTTCAGTGTTTACTAATTCAGTGTTAGGGTGACTTAAGTTCAGCAAATCAGCTACTATAAAGTGGAGAATCAATTGTGTGTAGGTGTAAACACTCACCCACCCAAACACCTCACATAGATTGTAATCTTAAATCCTAAAAAAAATGTATTTTGATAGATTGTATGGTTTTTGTTTTACAAAAGAGAAAATGAGGTTCAGAAATGTTAAGTGACATGTCTGAGGCCGTTCCAGTAACAGGTTCCAGAGTTGAGATTCTAGCCCTATCCAGCTGACGCTAGAGCTTGCTTCTTACTGCACTGTTCCCTATGTTTTCCATCCTCTGGCTGTCTTCATATCAGAGCTGAAACAAGGCAGAGCCTGGCCTTGTTTGACCTTAGTTGGGAATGAGTATGTAGGGAGACAAGTTGTTCATCACTGTACACTTGTTTGTTAATGACCTCAAAAGCATTACAAATGTTGATTTTTCAGATTACAATTAAATTGTAGTGAGCAGATGGATTTGTAAATTCAAAATCAGTGAATAATGAAGATTAATTTTATGTGCTAATAAAGTAGTGAGCATTTAGTTAACTAAGTGAAGTTCTGTTAATGTTTTTAATTACTCTAAGATGTAGTTATCCCAGAGTAGCTTTAAGGCTGTATGCCATCTTTGGTCAGCTGCTATTTTACCATCACAGTAAATCTTCCTGGATCAGAGAAAAACAATTTCTTCATGTAGAAAAATTTGAAGCATGCTTTTTTTGTAGCAGTGCTAATAGCAGCGTTTCGACTACACAAGCTACACGTTGTAGCTTTCCTGTTGTTATTAGAGACCCCCATTATCCTTGTGCTAGCCACTTTCTTGTTATTAAATTCTTTCTAGGGAATTGCCCCATTTTTCTTATGTTTGTCATATGTTAAAATTAGTAAAGCTGAGCTAAAATTAGTGTGCTGATAAAATTTTGTGGGGGCTTTATTTAAAGAATTTTTTGCTTCAGTCTTCATATGAAAAATAATACTGAATTAGCCACTTTTTGAAAGCAATAATTTTTTACTGTTAGTGGTTACTATACTGCCATCACTAATAAGAAAACCTTGCATTTTAAATGTTTAGGTTTTTATACATACACACACACTCTATCTTGAGTCTGTAAACACTGTACTCTTAAAGGAGTTGAGTAAGGATGAAGTTACATGATTTGCTTTCTCAAGTGCAAATCAACTATAAAGCAGATTTGTATTGAAATCCACCCCTTCTGATTGTGAATCCAGTGTTTTTCCCTACTCTAACACACTTCACTAACAAGGGAATGGTGGAAAGTTAGGTCAGTGGGTTTTATAGCCTGAGGTGTGAATTATACGTTGATAATATATGAGGAATGATATACACCTAGATGCTAATATGAAAATACAATGAATATTTTCTTATTTTGTATTGAATTAGTATTAAGGGAGATGAAATATTAGAAGTTTATAGATTGCACTTCACCTAAGATTGACTACTAGAATGTAATAGGCATCTAACCATCTAGAATTAAATGTTGAGCTAAGGTAGCAGTATTTATGGTTTTTTCTTGTGTTATATGTGATGATATGTATCATCTCTTAAGGATTTTGTGTGTATGTATTACAGAGTTTCTTTTTAATGACTAACATTTAGGGCTGTGATGTGATTTACTACTTAGGTAAACTGCTGCTTATGACATTTCTAACCTTTTTATTAATCCTTAAACACTGTCAAGGTTTTAAAATATTTTTTTAAGTTAAAGCAAATTCATTAGTATTTTATTAGAATATGTAATGATGTTATTCTACACATTATAAATATTCTCACATTTTTCTGTGGTAGACATATGATCCAACTTTTTTATGGGATGCACTCAATTTTGTATTATTGACACTACTGATAGATTTTATATTTTAATGACACTTGTAATTAATAAACTATTATGTATATAAGGGGTTAATGCCAAAGACTATGTTTCCCTTATTAACCTTGATAGTGTTTTAGTATAGATGTTCTTTCATTAGATACTGAAAATAAAAGGGAGTTTAGATAGATAGTGAATGTACATGTGAACTAAAATGCTCTCTGTGTATTTTCTGTTGTGTAAGTACTTGTTCTAATCCAGTGTTATTGCATTATGTAATTGTTCTCCCTGGGAAAAACAGAATGGCATGCATTTTCCACAATACGTAAGTGACCAAAAACTAGCCTTTTTGCAATAAATTGGCATGCTATTAACCACTGCTATAGCAGAATCTCATAACCTTCCAGCTATTACTTGTTTTCACATTCAGATTTTCAATGTGCCAAAAATTCTCCCTAGCATCTACTGATTTCATGGGTGTGTTGCAAAATTGATTCTGATGGTGGCATGGGAAATATAAATTTTTTTCTTGCTTAATATTCTGCCATTTGCTGTCAGATGGCTGGGTGTCTGTGTGTGTATCTGTGCTGCCACTTGCACCTGATGACTTCTGAATGAAGGGAAATCTTGACTGTGGTAATGTTGAAAATAACAGTTGCATGAAATCTTACAGGCTTCTGCTGTACTTGGCAGTTTGTCTATTGTTCTTGAAGCTCTTGGTTTTTAAGTAGGGAGAGAACAATAAGTCCTACACCCTCACACAAATACTAAACTTCTAACTATTCACTTTAGTTATGCTTCTTTTACCTTCTCCATGCATATGTTCAAATTGCGGTATAATTTCCGTTTTTTGTTTGTTTGTTTGTTTGTTTGTTTGTTTGTTTTTGTGTTCCAGCTGTGTTATTGGTCTTTCACTTGTATTTAATTTCAGTTTTCATTATAAGATAACACACACAGGGAATGTTGTTAAGACAGCAGATATATGTAAAAGGATTTTGTGCTCAGATTGTATATCCACAGAGCCATGAGTTAAAGTGGTTAGGAGGAGGGGAACTTAAACATCTTAGTGGTGGGTGGGTAGCTCTTTTAAGCATTAAAAGTAAACAGACTTAAAAATTTATTGTTTCTCCTTCAAATTGCTGCTTTGCAGAAGATAATTGAAATAATTTATAGAATAAATCAGAAGGAATGCTAATATATGTACCGGTACTCTGTAAGAGCTGTGTGCTTCATAGAAGTAGTTATAACTCAGTAGTGGTTTGAAATCTTTGGGGTTTTTTGAAAAAAGTTCAAATGAGGTTTTTAGAAACTAATTTTTTGGAAAATCAGATTATTAATTGATTTGGGATCTTTAATTTTTTTTTTTCTTTGCTCAGAAAATGAAATTCCTAAGAAAACATTCAGTAATACTAGTTTTTCTGAGTAAACAGTTTTTAGGATAGTGACAGACTTTAAATTTTAGAACTTTGAATGATTTTTTAAAATCTGAAGATTTTTAAAGGTGGAAAAGCCTGTTGAAATCTTATATCACTGTTTAAGTACCTAAGTTTAAATGGTAGTTTTATTCTTTCTAATCATTCTGCTTTTTTGCTAATTGCAAGATACTCTTTTTCATTTAGCATTAATTGACACAGTTATTTCTTTATTAAAATATAGCTAACAAATTGACACAGTTATTAATGATCACCAGTGTCATATTTAATCACAGCTGTCTTAGCAATTCTTTTAGTGGAACTACAGCTATTACTTCCTTGGACTCAGCAGACATTCCTAAGTTATACTTCCTTGTTTATTTTTTCTTTCACTATTTAGGCACCCCCTGTAATGGCCTATCCCGCTACTACACCAACAGGAATGATAGGATATGGACTTGTAAGTATTTTTCTAGACACAACTTTTTGAAAATAGGTTGATTCACATTTAACTTGCCTTTATTACAATCTTAACTAAAAAAAGAACTTAGTGCCACACATACCCTTAGTGCCTAACACAGAACCTTGTACTATAGCATTGGTTTTACAAATATTTCTAGAACAGTCATTATCAACATACAATTTATTAATATTAGTAGTATTACTTGGCTTATCTTTCCCTCATAACTTTGCTAAGCATTTACACTTCATTACAAACTCATTTAAACATTAGTGTTAACTCCCAAGTTTTTGTTGCTGCAACCTTACATTAATACCAGTGAGGTCTTATAACCTTAATACCTTAGGAGAAGGGAGGAATCAACTGTTCTTGAACGGGTAGAGATAAATTTAGTCTAGTAAAGCCAGACAGATTTCTCTGTGACAATGATTGATACAGTATATGAATAGTCCTTTAACCATTAAGTTGGCCACATCCACATTCTAGATATCACTTACTCTTTGAACTCTCTTCATATGTAGACTCACTTAGATAAGAAATGGAGGTAGTGTCTTCAACCCCCTGGACGTGTTTGAAGAACTACTGCTAATAGGAGACAGCACTGCATCCCTTGGTATTGCTGTTGTGGCTCCTGTACTACCTCTCTATTTACATCTTATGGAAGAAGCTCCTTTCCCTACATATGAAGAAGTTTCACAGCTTTTGAATTGGTGGTCATTACATAAGAAAGGAGTCTGCACAAAAACTCAGACCACAAAATTAAAGCCAAGTTCTATCTACAAATAAGAGTCCTCTTGAAAAGTTAAATATAACTTGAATCTATAAATATTTAATTAATACAAGATTTTATATTGCATTTTAACCAAAATATGGTGGTCTGTGTATGCTCTGTTTTGTCACTGCTTATTAATTTTATAACACGGAGTGGTAATTTTTAAAGCAAGAAATGGTCAGTTGGGATTCCATTTTTAATTACTCAAGAATGAACTAAACTCTTTGTGGTAAATTAAAGCCCCTTCTTGGTTCTTCTGTAAAATGTCTGAAATAAAATGAAAGAACCACGAAGAGTAAACTTCTTCAAAGCATTAGCTATGCTCACTTGTGATCACTTACATGATGATGTAAGAATGTCATTTGATACACAGAGGTAGTTTACTTTTTGATATGTCTTATTCATTTTATAGTTTTAAGTTCCTCTGTATCTAAAGTTGGCAAATCTGAAAATGTTTTGGTCTAAATTATCTCCTGTACTATAGTAAGGTTTAAATTTTGCAACTAGTATAGAGAAAGTTAAGCTTTTATACAGACTTTAAAAGCAAGCATATTAAAGACTTTTCATATAAAAATAAATATTCTTAAAAATTTGTAATCGTCAGTCTTATTTGCATTTATAGGAATGTTCCCTTTGAGTTAAAGCAAAAGTAATAGCAGTTTTTATTCCTGTTAATTCTTCTTGTTTACTTACTTATAATGAGGATATATGAATCTTATTTACTGACTTATAATAACTTGATATTTTTGTATTTTATAGCCTCCTCAAATGGGAAGTGTACCTGTAATGCCACAACCAACCTTAATATATAGCCAACCTGTCATGAGACCACCTAACCCCTTTGGCCCTGTATCAGGAGCACAGGTATTAATGTGCTACATGTAACTGTTTTAATGTGCTTGATAAGGAAGGAATTCAGTGCTAAAAAAATCCTTTCGTACAACTTGAGAAACAGGTTATTAGCATTTTCCCCCTTAATGGTGGTTATTTACTTCATAGCTTTCTCATATGAGAACTTTTGGGAATACTGATAATTTGGAAGGGACAGGCAGACAGATTACAAATATTAAAGATGAAGAATTCTTGATAACTAAACAGTTGCTGGATCTAGAGAATGGTTTTTCTGAGGTTAAGGAACCTACTTTCTGTCCATGATTCTGGCATGATCTCTTTTGTGAATCCTAGAGACCTTGAACTCAGAGCTCCAGTGAGCCTTGGCATTCAGAGTGTCAGTACATTTGTTAATGAACTTGTCAAACTTCTTTCCCTCTTGAATACATGTAGTATTACATTTGTCAATGAATATGGTATTATATTGCCAAAATTAGTTTGTGTTGATCCAGTTTGAACCTAGTCTCCATGTATTTCATAGACTAGTGAAGCATAGGATATCCTTTCAGTTTTCAGCTTCTTTGAATATTGAACTCATTTTAATGAATTGACATTTTGGGGAGTACCATTAAGTGGAAGTGGATTGTAAATTTAGTTCTATTTGAGAAGTAAAAACCATGTTCTTTGCAAATCATATATTTGCCCAGATGCCTCTTTTCTTCCCTCTTGTTCATGTTAAGGTGACCCTTTCTTCCTATTTCTTAATTAGTGAGGTATTTACAATGAAGATAACTGGGAGTCAGGGTATATTGGTACAGTCATTACTCTCTTTTATAAGTCAGTTTTTTTTACATTTGTTTCTATAAAATGGGTTATAGGTATTTATAGTTCTCTTTCACTTCTGTTTTAAGTACTGGTTCAACTTGATAAAGAAACATACTAGATTTTGATAATCCTTTAAGATGTTGCTGATTTCCCTAACTTACTGATACAGATGTTTTCTTGATTATATGTCTTTCTCTTGTCTGGTTTTTTCTTGTTTTTTGTACTTTTAACTCCAGATACACGAGAGCGGTCTAGAAAATATCCAACCATGTAATATGAAAAATAGAGGCATTTATGGCTGGAGTCTTTCCCTGATAGCCCTTGTATACCATTTATTATTTAAAAAAAAAATTTTTTTTTTATTTGCTGCTTTAGGAGACTAAGTGATAAGAACTTAAATGTGTTTAAGAATAAAGGCTATGGTCCAGAGCTATAAATTTACTAGGAACTGCTGACTACAGAAGTTCTTTTTCCCCTGATGTGTGACTCAATTCTGTACATCGTCTGGGTCGTCTGGGTTTTATCTTCCATTCCTATCTAAGACACAATATATTGTTACAGTAAGCTTGGATACTGCCTGCCAGTTTCCAAGCACTTTCACATATATTATCTCATCTTATTCTCAAAATAATCTTTAAGGTAGATGGACCTCATATCACCATCCTGTTTTATAGAGAAAAGCTGAGGCTTGGAAAGGTTCTTCCAACTGCATCGGCAAAATGAAACTTATCCCCAGGGACCCCTGATCCTGGTTCAGTGCTTGTTGGTACCATGCCAATAATTACTAATGGGACTGAGCCCATGTGGCCACCTCAGTAGCACTGTATTCTTTTTGTCAGAACACTCTTCAGAGTCCTTGGTTTCCTTCTGGATTATAAACTACATTAACACATTCAGGATATAACTACTATAGTTATCAAGGACATCCTCTACAGTTTTGGGCAAAACTTTTGACCTTGAAACATTTTATATTACTTTTACATATTTTCTTTTTTTTTTTTAATATTTATTTATTTATTTATTTATTTTGGGCAGAGAGAGAGATACAGAGACAGAGAGAGAACTGAACTGGGGGAGCTCCCAGTTCAGCATATGGTTCCGCACGGGTCGGGGCCGGGATTCGATCCTTGGTCCCTGGCGCTGCAAAGTGAACGCTTAACCCACTGAGCCATCCCGGCTTCCCCACATATTTTCTTTTTAATGTGGTTTAAAAAAATATATATATGTATATGTATATATATATATATATATATATATATATATCTTAATAAAACTCGTATGTTAAAAATATTGCTGACCCTCTAACATCTATTCTTAAAACTGGTTTTATATCCTGTTGTCTTCCAAAATCCACATAATTCTTTCACTGAAACACCAAAAAAGGGAAAATTTTTTATGTGCATGAAAAGAAACAGTGACAGAAATGCATTTTTCCTAATTACTTTATGCCAGAAAAGAATAGAATGAGATCATTAAGGTAATAAGTTTGTAGTTCAGAAGTCAAATTTCAAGTAAGTCCTTAACTCTAAATATTATTGATTAAAAAAAGCACATGAAGCAATTACGTTGATAACTAGAGAAAGAGAAAATTAGCTGTCGGTGAAGTGGCTCAGAGAGGCTTTGTCTCTTCACATAGTCACTTAAATTATTTGAAAAGTTAGAATCTTAAATGTTTTAATGTTACTTTTAATTCTTTTTCCTCCTTTGTTCTCCATGTGTCTCACCACATAGTCCCATTAATAATATCTATGCTATCATTAGGTCCACCCTTTTTTCTTTCTACAGCCATTACCCAGATTAGAACCTTTTTATGTCTGTTTATTTTACAACAATCTCACTGTTTTTCTTGCCTTTCTAATTAATCATTATGTAGATACTTGAATGATCTTCTGTAGGTAGTATGCTCAAACATCTAAGGAAGTGAATCTAAATATAACAACATATAATACATGCCCACCAAACTTCCTTTTCTCTTAGGAACTACTTCACAGTCTCCCTGTTTGTAAGAGTAATAATGAATAAACAGAATATTCAGGTTCTTCAGTTGTCATGCCTTTACAATTCTTTTTTTTTTTTTTTAAGATTTATTTTATTGATTTCTGACAGAAAAACAGAGAGAGAGAGAGAGAGAGAGAGAGAGAGAAAGAGAGAGAAGGAGGAGGGCCCAGAGCAGTCTCCATAGTTGACATTAGTTTTTCCATATAGTTTCACCCCACAGGTGGGCACAGGACTGCGCAGGGCAGGAACTGGGCCGGAAGCCTCCCACATAGGTCCCGGCAAGAACTGAACTGGGGGCACATCCCAGTTCAGCATGTGGGTCCGCATGGGCCGGGGCCGGGATTTGATCCTTGGTCCTCGGGGCTTCAAAGCAAGCACTTAACCTGCTGAGCCATCCCAGCTTTCCCATAATATATCTCTTTTTATTTTTATTTTTTTTAATTGTTTTTGACAGAGAGAGAAAGAGAGATACAGAGACAGAGAAAGAATTGAACAGGGGGAACTCCCCAGTTCAGCACATGCGTCTGCATGGGCCGGGATTTGATCCTTGGTCCCCGGCGCTGCAAAGTGAGCGCTTAACTCATTGAGCCATCCTGGCTTCCCCTACAATTCTTGATAAGTACCCAGTGTGCTACAAATATTTGTCTTTTCCAGAAATCCTTCATCTGTATACCGTCAAATGGGTTTACTCTTTAATCATTCTTTATTCTTCTGTAGTTCCCTTCCAGGCCTTCTGTGATCTGAAGTTTTTACCCTTGTCCTGCGTTACTTTTTTTAATAGAATTTACCACTTAGTACCTCTTGTCTATACAGCCAGCCAGCCAGCCAGCCAGCCAGCCAGCCAGCCAGCCAGCCAGCCAGCGAGAGACTTATACTAGATTGTAAGCCTCTTAGAGGCAGGCTTCTTTGTGGCTTGTTTACTCCTGTGTTCCTGGTTCCTAGGACAGTATCTGACTCAATAGTTTTTGTACATTGTCAAACAAGTGAATCTAGTTGAAAAACTTAACTTTTTCCTTTGATCTTTTTACTTAACCATTGTAATAATTTATAGTAGTGTTCAAAATTGGTTTAATTTGTTGACTAATAGTTATATAAGCTAAAATATTAGGTGACTATCACCTGAGAAATGAAGACTCCTTTAATTTCATGATTGAATATTTTTAATAATTTTAAAATTGAACTATTTTTGAAGTAGCTGAGATTTTTCTCATACTTTAGTTATTTTTCTTTTTTCTTAATTTTTTGCTTTAGTTTTTTTAAACATTTATTTTATTGTTTGAGAGAAGGTGAGAGAGAAGAGGGGGAGGCCCAGAGCAGTCTCCATAGTTGTACATCCTTAGTTGTGACATGGCTTCATTCCACACAGGTGAATGTGGGGTTACACTGGGCTGAAACTGAACAGGGGGGCCTTCTGCATGGGAGGTGGCAACTTTGACATGGAGCCAGCCATCTAGGCGATACCAGTTGTGCAGTAGCTCAGCATATGGGTTTACACAGGCCAGGGTTAGAAATCGAGCCCTGGACCTCTTGATGATAAGGCAGGCACTCAGTTTCTGAGCTATCCCAGTGTCCCCTGTGCTTTAGTTTTTCATGATTTTTAGCCAGTCCTTACATTAATGTTTGTTCCTTCGATGCTAGCTATAACCAAAATAATTTTTCTTAATGAATTACCCTCTATTGTTCTCATTATTTTGCTTTCTTTTTTCAACTGGTTTCAAAATTCCTTGAGGGCAGAAGACATCTCTTTGTACATTATAAAGTAAATGGTAGTTTAAATATAAAATGAAATCCTCTCAAAAATCAAATCTCAGTTCTGTAGTATTTCCAAAAATCATTCCCTGATCCTTGGGAGTGTTTTGGAAGCCTTTACCTAGGGCAAAGCCTATAGCTCCTGGTCTCTTGCTTACTTACTATTAAATCAAGTTAATATTTTTTAGAGTACCTCAGCCCCCTCAGATATGTTTATCTTCTTGCCATTTAGTGAGGCATTCCAAACAATGTGTTGTGTGCTCTACATTATATCTAGGGTACCCTTAAGTGCTGCGGTAGTGCCTGTTGGTAAGCAAGTAACTAACACCTCCCAGATGGCTGTTATGTCCGACGTTCTGTTGTTCAGCAAATTGTCTTCATTATAGTAGACAACATTGTAGGATTGAAATTATGCCTTCCTATACATTTAACCCTGTTCTCATTTTTTGTGCTGCCTTACTCTTAATTTTTAAATATTTTTATGTAACTGCTAGTTGTTTAAAGATCCTATTAACTTCTTCTATTCCATGCCTAACATTGTGCTTCCTTTTTGAAAAAAAAAAACATCTTCCTACATGGAAAATACTAGGTCCCTGTAGTTAATGCTTTTTTCTCTTCTATGCTTTCTTAGTTTTGTTCACTCTGGTTGTTGCATGTTCTGAGTGTGTCTGTTGAACTTGGAGAAAATGGGGACTCTTACACCTTCTCTTTCTGGTGCTTTATATAAATCTTACTGATGTATAAATTAAAATGTTCATTTCTGACCAATAGTTTGTAAACATTTTCTGCATTTCAATATGCAGGTGTGTTAACCAAGCATGAAGACAGTTCTAACCTAATCAGTCTTCTTTTGGAAGTCACTGTGATGTGAAGTGCCATTCTTTTAAGGAATGTTATAAGGCAGTTGAGATGTTGAAAATATTTGTGGGGGAGAGATATGCTTGTTATGTACTTAATACTTTCTTTGAGAAACTCATACTGATTCATACCAATCTGTTTTCCCAAACGCAATATGAAAACCAGAGTATTAATACTATATTTGGGCGTTTAATTTTTAAAATAAACGTATTAAAAGTTTTGAGTGTTTTTCGATAGTTGCTTTGTTTTTTTGTTGTTGTTGTTTTGTTTTTATTGAGGATTGCCAGTTTTGTTTATGGAGGATATGGCCAAAGATACAAAATGGCTGCTGTGTTTTTTTGTTTGTGTTTTTTTTTTGTAATTGCCAATTTTAAGTAAGTCTGACATCAGTTAAGTGTCTGAAAGGGAACAATGGCTTCTTGTGAGTGCTGTTTTACCATTCTAAATAGGGGCACTGTTGGCTTTAGATATTGGAATAATTCAAGTCTTGCAAAAATAAATAACCTTTTTTAATGACTTTCTTGTGTGTAAGAACTAATGACTCTCTTTGCTTTTAGAGATAGTTTTGTGTGTGTGTTTTCTTAATTTTTGTGGTGTGTTAATTGTGGGTGTTGGCAGTGCCTTTTCTGTCAGCTGATCAGCCAGCTGGATTTCTGTGAAGGCCTTTTGCCTTGTCTCATTGTGTTGTGCTCATTCATCCTTGCCTAGTAGAAGATACCATGAGGGAATTGGGATTTAGTACCATAATTGAGAATGGTTCTGTAGGCCCTAGGGTACACCAGAGTCAGTCAAAACATTTGAGGAGTCCCATCTGGTGACTGCTCTTGTTAATAAAACAATCTGTTGAATAAGACCATTTTGGTGGGGGTTTTTTTGTTTTTTAAAAGATTTATTTTTATTGTTTTTTGACAGAGAGAGAGAGAGGGGGGAGGGGAGAATTAGAGAGACAGAGACAGAGCGAAGGGGGAGGGCCCAGAACAGTCTCCATAGCTGCACATCATTGGTTTTTCCACATAGTTTCAGTCCACAGGTGGGCGCCGGGCTGCACAGGGCAGGAACTGGGCTGGGGTCTCACCCTGGTGAGAACAGAACTGGGGGCACTGCCCAGTTCAGCATGTGGGTCCTTTACGGGCTGGGGCCGGGATTCGATCCTCAGTCCCCAGGGCTGCAAAGTGAGAGCTTAACCCACTGAGCTACCCTGCCTTCTGGTGGGTATTTTTACTGAGGACTTTTTTTTTCCTAAAAGGTGGAAGTCTAATTTGTAAAATTGTTAGTAATTGTGAAATTCTGTAAGATCTTAATGATGAACATCAATGACCATATAGAGCACAGTGTATATAGAAACACACTTGACTGTCTAATATTTACTAGAGAAGTTCCTTTAAAAAAATTATTTCTCTACTCTGACTTTAATGTTTTTCCTGCATGTTAAACATAGCCATAAATTCTAGGTGAGTTGAAATTAATTGGGATGGCAGATTTTTGAGAAGAAATATAGCACCAAACTTGGAGTTACCAAAAATAACAGACTTGGAGCCTGTTATTAGTGCCCTAGGGCTTTTGTAACAAACTGTACCCCTACCTTGATGGCTTAAAACCACAGGAATTGATTCTCCCACTGTTCTGCCAGGTTAGAAGTCCCAGGCGTTAGCTGGGCCATATTCCTTCCAGATCCTCTAGAGGAGAATCGTTCCTTCCAGCTTTTGGTATCTCCAATAATTCCTTGGTTTGCAGCAGCAACACTTTAATTTCTGCCTCTGTCACATGGTGTTCTTCCTATGTGTTTCTGTCTTCACTTGGCATTTCCTTATTATAAAGACACCAGTCATTGGATTAGGGCCTACCTATTGACCTCATCTTAACTTGATTACATCTGCAAAGACTATTTCCAAATAAGGTCACATTCATAGTTATGTGGGGGTTATGACGTAGATAGATATATATTTTGGGAGACACAATTCAACAGTTTTAAGTTGACTCCTCACTAACCTGGTGTTTCAAGACGAGTGCCTATGTAACTTTAATGAGCTCAGTTTCTTTATAAAATCTTGATTTTACTTTGTACATTATAGATTTGCTATAAGGATCAAATGAAAATATTTGAAATAGAGGTAGGAACATGGAAGTTTGTGGTATTTTTTTTTTTTCTTGTTGATTAGAAGGAGCGTTTTTAGTTTGATTTTAGAAAAACATTCTGTAAGGTTGCTGTATTTCCAGTAATTGTCCTTAGTCCCTGCGTTTTCCCTATTCCCAAATTCTAACTTACTGTAATGCAGTTTATCTTTCTTTTATTGCATGCATTACAAAGTATATTGAGTATAAACAGAACTCATAGTTCATTATTTTGAAACCTTAAGACTCACTATTATGTTGCAACATCAGATAAACACATAGATAGGCTAGGGTGGTTGTTGGGGAGTGGGTGCAGGGCCACCCCACTGAGCACGGTCTGCATTAGGGCCTGCATCATTCACATGGGCCGTGCACTGTGGAACCAGACACATTACTCTTCAGGACTATTAGCAGCAGCACCTGAGTTGATTCAACATTTGTAGAGGTAGTGTTACCCTGATGTCCAAGCTTTATTTTGAAAGAATTAAAACTTTTATTTGGTGCAATTTAATATAGTTTATAAGCTGTCTAATCTCTTTGGGGGTAATTGGCAAGCCTTTTTTGAAAATGTTTAAATTTAAGGAACTATCTCCATAAACATTCTTAGTGGAAGCCCAATATATAAATCAGGTAAAAGCAGGTAGCCTCAAACTCATATATTGAACAGTTTGGATTTTTTTTTGTTTTTAATCAAACTAAAGTGCCGTATTTGCTAATAAATAGCAAATAAGTGATACATTGTATGTGCATTAAAAATATGATTTTGTCTTGTTATAGTACCAGTTGACATTAACCGTAGCTTTTCATTGTCTTTGGTTTCAAGTGGTGAGAAGTTGAAATTTAATATGAATCAACAATGAACACTTTTAGATAAGCTGAGCTAGTTTTCATGATTCCCATCCATCAAATGGAACTTTGAAAGGACTTTTCGTACCTCGGAAGCACTTCTGATATATGGAAGATGTTTATTTTAGATCAGTTAATATTTTCTTCCATGAAATTAAGAAATCATGTGATCTATTTCTCTCTCCAGTCTGGTTTTCTTTAACTCTTGTCAATTAAGGTTGCATAATTCTAATGAGGTGACTAGGTGCTATTTTGTAATAACATTTTTTATTTTTTTAACAGTTTTAAGTTCTATAGACTCTAGCAGTAGTCCTCAGTTTTAGAAGGGTTTAGATACAACATACCTTCAAAGAGTAATGTTTCTAGATCACTTTCTAGAACACCCTAAGTCAAGATGAGTAGTGCTCTGAGGGTGACAGCAGTAATGTTGGCATAGCTTTGTGATATTGCTGATAGTCAGAAGCCCAAGATTGGGTTATGATGAGTACAAGCCCATGAACCAGTTATCAGAGGCACTATGCAGGCCTTCTACCTTACACAGTAGAGAAATCCTTTCTTAGCCATACTTCACAGAGACTGCTGAGGAGTAGCATCTTTAATATAAAATATTGGAATGTCACACTATATGTTTATCTCCCTATGTGATTAGGTTCAGATATTACCAGTGTGGCCTGATCATGTTCTCAACATTATCAGAAAACAGTTTACTATTCAGTGACTCGATTTTATAGCTGATGTCTCTGTGGAATCCTATTAAGTAGATCTGTTACCTCTAAATGTTTTAATTGCACAGCAAAATTAGGAAAACATTCTTTACACATGTCCCCTTAGTGTTCGTATGTTTATATTTGTATAGTCTTACAACAATATATTAGATACATTAAAAATATGTAAAATAGAAATTTTAAAAGGGTAAAAATTAAAGAGTTCTAATATATTCTTCTAATATCCCACTGTGGAGATCATTTTTATACAGAGCTTATTTTATCACCAAAAATCATTTTCTTTTAACACATTATAGAACACTTACTATGTGTATGTAACTCATTGTTAATTTCTGAACTAGAGATAGCTAAAATATTTTTCCTACATCTGAGGAGCTTAAAGAATACACAAGTGCCTGGTTGATGGTAGAATAAAAGGATCTTTAAAAGAGAAACAGAGTGTTGAGGGCACAGCAGGAAGAGCAAGAGCAACACAAACTCAATGACATTTGAGATGGGCTTCTTAGAGTGTAAGAATCGATGAGCATTTGTTGTAGATGGTAGGGTAGCTGAACTGTTTGAGTGACTAATATATGCCAAACAATGTGCTTTATGTATATTTTTATCTCATTCTCAAGATAATCATAAAAGAGGGGGAGGTGATACCGGTGTTGAATCTAGATATTCTAAACCCTATTTTATAAAAGAGCCAGGCTTAGATTCATTTCCATCTTTCTATAAAACCTGCTCCCAGGGGAAGCCGGGATGGCTCAGTGGGTTAAGCGCTCACTTTGCAGCGCCGGGGACCCAGGATCGAATCCCAGCCCCATCCCGTGCGGACCCATGTGCTGAACTGGGGAGTGCTCCCAATTCAGTTCTCTCTCTGTCTCTGTGTATCTCTCTCTCTGTCAAAAACAATTAAAAAAAAAAAATACCTGCTCCCAGGCAAAGGAAATATACTCATTTTTTTTTTCTTAATAAATTATGTTGACTTTGCTTCTCTGGTCTCTGCAGCATTGCATTTTGTTATCCATGCTTTTGGACGACTGAAAAATTAACATGTAAAGTTGTGGGAAAGTTGCTGCTTCTCGAAGAATTTTAAGTACAGCCAATGATATGTCAGAAACTTACCTTTAAATAGCCAGCCAATCAATTCTTTATTTCTCCCCATAAGCTCTAGGTTTTACTAGTCTCACTCCCCCCTGCCACACACACACATTATAAACCAGCCAGTTTATTATATGGTAGTAAGATGGAAGACTGAAATACCGGTACCTATGTCAGCACAAGAACAGTGCATCTTCTTCGTAGAAGCAGTTACATGGAATGCCAGGTTATCATTGGATTACATGGCAAGTATGGAATCCAAACAAGGGAGGCTAATGTTAAGACCTACACCAGCCTTGTCCAGCCTGCGGGCCCACAGGCCTCATGCAGCAGGATGGCTTTGAATGTGGCCCAACACAAATTTATAAATTTTCTTAAAACATGAGATTTTTTTTTGCTTTTTTTTTTTTTTTTACACAGCTCATCAGCTGTAGTTAGTGTATTTTATGTGTGGCCCAAGACAATTCTTCTTCCATTGTGGCTCAGGGAAGCCAAAAGGTTAGATACCCATGACCTATACCATTATGCATGGAACTGGGGTATATCTTTCCACCACAGGGACAGCCCAGCCTCCAGAGAGTTCTAGTTCATTGACTCTACCCTCCCCATCTTGCATTGGCTGAGCACTACCAGCAGTCATGTTCTATAGCTTTACAGTTAGCCAGCTTGGCGTAGGAGTCATATATCTGCCCACTGTTTTTTATTGTTACCTCCCCTATTGCTGATGTTAAGGTTCTAAAGCGGGCACACCAGTTGCTCCCATGTACCAACTATAAGCACAATAATCCTGTTAGGATTCTCGTCCATCCCCATTCTACTCAAGTTTTACCAGATAATATTTTTTAAAGGTTCTTTGCATTTCCTTTATAGGTCATATACATATGTGACCTATAAATTTACCTGATTATAATGTAACCTAATTTTATTAACTCCTACTTCACTGATCAAGAAAGTGAAAGAAAAAAATATAATTAGAGTCTAACTTTCTGCAACTGTGGCTGTTTTCTTGTTCTGACCTGACATTTTCTGTCTTTGGTGCCATTTTGATTTTATGCTGTTTAGTGTATCGATGGAATTATTTTTTTAATTACTTTACTTTTAATAAAAGGTATGTTTGCCTTTTATTAAAAGTTAACTTATAATGTCTGTACTCTATCTTTATTATACTAAATACCCTCTAACAACCAAAACACCTTTGCTCTGGAGATAAAAGCAAAGAGTTTTGTTAATATTAGTTAATTTTTCATTTTGACATTTTTTTAAAGGTTGATTAGAATGGAGGGGAGAGGTTGAGGAATTTCAACCAAGAGTTGCCGTCATCAGTTAACTTGTAAATTGTAATATTTTTATTTATATGTTGCTTTTCTTTCGCTGCTTCTCAGTATTTCATTTTCCTATAAAATGAGAAAGGAACACTATGTATGTCTGCAGTAGACTAGCAAGACTGATCACTTTGTTTAAAAGGCATATTCATTTGTGGTGGTATAGGTCAATTTAATGTCAATAAACTGATAGCTGTACTAATATTTTTAGGTCTGGGAATTTTGGTATAGAGAATATTATTTGAAATAAATGTGTGAATGGCTGGGTTTTGTTTGTTTGTTTGTTTCCTTTTTAATGGCATATTTATAGTAGGATTTGACTGTAATTAGTCATATCCTGGCTGGTACAATGTGGTGATTTTACAATTAATAGTGGTTGGATTTTTTTTTTTTAATTTTCTATTCTCTAATACTTAGCAGCCCTACATATTTTTTTAACTTACTCACAAGAATGATAAGTAAAAGAGAGTCAGCCCTTGTAGTTTCAGGAGACTTTCTCGGGCTCTTTAAATCCTGCTGCTTCTCACCTACCAGTATCTTCTTGCCCCTTCACGCTCTTTTGTTCTTCCTGCTTTCCTTGAGCACTACTTGGGCTACTGCAGCATATTTCCTTTTCTCTTTCCTCATTTACTCTGTGGGCTGACAACTTTCTCACCAGTGCATGACATGCCTATGCTTTGGTGCAGATGCCAGGAAGGGGTGGGACTGGATGGTCAATGACTATTGTGTGGTCTGGTCTTTGACCCTCTACAGTCAGCCAAACAGTTTGGGCCATGCATGGTCTCATTTACTTTAGATGGGGATTGATGGTATGAAACTTATTGCAGGAATATTAAGTCTTCTTTTTTCATGTTTTTGTTTAGCTGCCTATTTATCGGAGGGAGACATATGTACTCATCTGTGTAATTATTTTTCCAGTTTAAGAGAAAAGTAATAGTTAGAAACTAGCACTTTTTCTCCCAAGGAAAATTGATCCTCTTCAGTATTATTTGTAATTCTCTAGTTCTTCATCTCAGTGTGATGAGCCATGTGCTCATATATTGAGATGAAAAAAAGTGTTCCTTTTGACAATATTCTTCAGGGGCATTTTCTTCAGGACTGTCAGGTCTTCAGACTGCTGCTCTCATGAAAACATGATTAAGAAGACATGTTAGTGTGGGGCTGTCATAGGAGACTTGTGATTTTGGATGCTGTCTGCAGTAAGTGAGAATTTTGGTGGTGGTGTTTTTACTTCAAGTGAAAGAAAATATGGTGAAAAATCTGGTTAATCTTAAGACTCTTTTCGGGTCAGTGACTGATGATCACTTTGCTCAAAATCATTTTTTTTCTGAGTAGTTACCGGTATCTATGGTTGGTCTGAAGGGGGATGAGGAGATATCTTTCCAATGAAGTTGTACCTTAATCTGTCTCTGTGAATGATATTTGAATCTCTAGACGCAGAGGTGCTGCCCTGTCCTCCCATTTGTAGCTGCTTGTATAATTTCAACATCCTTCCCATTGTTTTTGAACGTTTAGTTTTGAGAATAACGTGGATTAGGTAAATGAAATTATTCAACCACTGATATAAGCCTATAAATTGAACTTGGCGTCTAGAACAACAAATCGCATATACTTGTAATATGATATACCGGTATGCTGAAACTCATTGGCTATTCTCTATAGTGTTTTTCTTAAAAGAATAAAAAGGTACAAATGAGATAGATCACTTTAAACCAGCAAAGACAGATTTGGGGGCTTGAAATCCTTTATAGAATTTGAATGTTGAAGTATGAATCGAAACTGTCTCCACTTAGTCAACTTTGATTTAATGCTCATCGAACACTTTTAAAAGGATAGCTCATTTTATAATAGCTTTTAGTTTGTTACAAACTAAAATGGCTCATGTTTGGTTTGAAATACTCAAAAGTAGGTATAGTGAAGGAGATACATATATGAAAATTAACATCTTGGGGGTTTTTTTTGGGTTTTTAAAAAAGTTTTATTTATTTATTTTATTAATTTTTTGACAGAGAGAGAGATACAGAGACACAGAGAGAGAGAGAGAGAACGAACTGAACGGGGGGAACTCCCTAGTTCAGCATACATCTTGGTTCTTTAGGAACTCTTTCTTTGAGGGAATATTAAAGATAATGTTATTGAGTTCAGCAAACAGTCTATTTGACTGCTATATAATCAAATTAAATGACAGGTGAAAGTTTTAAGAATAAAGCAAATATATTTAAGCAGGAAGTAGAACCCAAACTCTTTAAGTTTAATTCTCTGTTCAGGGCAGTTAGACATGGTGACCTTAGAAGGATATGTATCAAACAGGCAGGAGCCAACTTTGTGTGCGAGAGGTATGAGCACTGAGGATAGGACTTTCCACCTCCTACGAGGAAGGGAAGAATATTGGAACTTGAATGTTGGGTCTGGACTGAGGTCAGAGTTCGCACAGCTTCTGACGGGCAGCCTGGATACAGGAAGCCATCTTCCCTCAGTGAAACAAAGACAACAGCACAGTTATGTTGCACTACTTCTCCTCTTCCAGGCACATATAGAGTAAGTCTTAACCGTGGTCAACTCATCTACCTTTTTGGTTAAAAGAGTATTCTTTGGACTTTGAGAAACAAGAATTTGTTTTCTGAAAAGCACATGCCATCTGAAACCCTTTAGCTTGACATGTGACTGAAGTTTTTGTTTTAGTAATTCCATTTTCTACAAAGGCTGCCTTTATATTTATTAAAGATGACAAAACAAAAACCCCTTCTTCTTTCATTACATTTTCTGCTTTCATGTTCTGTCATTCTGAGCTTTTTTTCTTTCCCTCTTTCTGTCTTCTTTCCCCCAGCCGTCGGCAGCATCCAGCCCCTCCAGTCACAGTCCTCACAGAGCTTCAGGAAAGGACCCTTTTGCAGAGCTCTCTTTGGAGGATTTCTTATAAATCACTTTAGGTATTGCTGCTTGTTGGGGGAGATGGGGACTGAAATACTTTAAAAAAATGATCAAACATTAAGCACCATTCACTCTTCTTAGTTTCTTTAAAGGACTCTAGGTTTCCTCTCTTCCTCCTCCTCTTCTGTTCTTTAGGTGAAGAATAAAAGCAGATCAAGAGAGGACTTAAGGGCAGACTTTTGGGAAGTATTTTTAACATAATTAAAAGGTGTGAAATCAATCTCTCATGTTTACTTATAAGCATCCACTGCTCAGCAGATGGATGAGATCAAACACTACCCTTAAAAATTGGGTGTTTTAGTCAGTCTTAAGAGAATTATAGAGAACAACACAGTTTTACACCTTGGCTCAGAGCTTGATTAGGAGCATCTTCAGTTTTAATAGAATGGCCAGGGTTAGTGTGAAGAATTCATTTTAATGATTTCATTAAAGGGCTATATGCTTATGCATGCCTTTTCATTTCGAACTAGTAACATTCCCCTACCCCAAGGCGGGGCGGTGTGGGGAGGCGGGGCGGCTTGCATTGTTTGTTTCTTTTTTGATTAAAGGCAGGTGAATCCTTAGACCTGTTTGGATAGAAGGATTCTGCATTTGTTCCACACTGCCCTCTTTTTGCTGGAAGACAGTGTAATTTGTTCTTCTTGGTGTTGTTGCTTCCAGTGTAGATCACCTTCTTTGAGTTTGTGCTCTTCTGATTTGACAACCATTTGTTAGCACTTCTACTTCAGTAATGTCTTTAGATGAGCAATTTAAGGGATATTATGAGCAAAGTATCTGAGTGAATAGTGACACCCTATTGAAAAGTATTCCTTTGTAGATTTTTCAGACTTTTATGTTAGTAAAGAAATGATTTAGTAAGTACAATATTACTATTCCTTTATCTAATTTTATGATGTCATTTGGAAATAATATTTCAAATTTTGCTTTTCTAAAAGAGATTTTCACATGGAATATTTGTGGAGAGATTACATGGAGAGATTTTCTAAACTTGTCATGGAAAAATTGTTCAGTTGTCTTCTTTCTTCTATCCCTTGGTTTTTAGTCATTAGAGATTTGAAAGGTCCTGTAATTATGTTTGAAACATTGTGTTCTGGCACATGACAAACTGATAATACTGACTTTGTTTTATAATCAGGGTTTGTGATAAACATGTTATGAACACTTACTTCTCAGCCAGCTGAATATTAAAAGCCACAAATCATTTTTATTAGTGACAAGACATCCTACAATGTCATGAATCAACTTTCACTCTTTTTCTTTTCAGATACAGTTTATGTAACTAGATGGAAGAGAATGGAATTATTCGAAAAAAGACAAGTGCTCAAGCAGCAAGTACTTACTTCCAGCAAAATCCAAACTGCTGTCTCTTAAACTCTCTTCTTCCATTAGAATGCTACAGTAACCCAGTGAAGGCCCACGAAGGAAATTTGGGCTAGTCTATAGGAGAATGTATCATTACAGTTTATAAAGCCAAGAATTACCATGATTTCAGACTAAGATCTGTGTTTTTGGTGACTAACCCTTCACTTCTTTCAACTCCTATTAATACCCATAATCAGTACTCTACCAAAAAAGCCCTTATTTGGAAATTGTGACATTTGTATTTGGAAAAGCTGCCTGGAGAGAAGAGCTGTGTCCTTTACTATAATGCAACAGGACTCTTTGGGGATCAAAATCATAACTCTTAATGTGCAGTATCTTTGTTTTCTCCAGTCCTCACAGATACAGAAACAGTAACTAAAGTTAACTTTTCTTTTAAAAAAAAAATTATATATTCAGTTTGCAGTAGACATTCCTTAAGTATTTGTATTTATTTATGATTATCAATTTATGTAACATTAATATTATATCAAACCTCCTTATAAAAATGAGTATGGATGTATACAGTATGTTTGATTTTTATCCACAAGAATGAATCTGATTCAGAATGCTTTTCAGCTGACATACAGAGCACTAAATATTTTAAGGCAAATCCATAGGTCTGAATCGCTTAAGAATTCTCAGCCCCTGTGGAATTTAGGGAAGCATTATAAATGCATTAATCCTTATAGTCAACTCTGTGCCTAGGATTTTGCAAGGGAACAGGTCACTGACTAGGAAAAGCACTACATTTTAAATTCAGCATTAGTGCATTGGGAAGGAACTTTAATGCTTTGTGCTTGGCATGTCATTATTTTCCATTTGACATTAGGGCCTTTCCAAAATGAATGTGAGGAATTGCTTTCACTTCAAGATTTTCCTTCTTTTCAGTAAAACTCTAGGAGGTGTTATAAAGGGAGGGAAGGGGACAAAAATCCTTGAACCTTTTATTTGGCTCATGCCATGTTATGATCATGTACCTTTTAAATAAGGGGAAATAATATCTTTAAAGTTAATGTCTAGCCAAGAGTTTAGTTAAACGAGGAAATAAACTGCACTGTTGATCGGTGCTTTGTGTAAATACATCTTAACATTTGGGTTGAGAGGGGCCTTAAGAAGGACAGTTTGTTGTAGGAAAGCAATTCTGTACATGAGTTTAAGCATACTTGTTGCATTGTCTCTGCAGATTCTATTTTTGTTTACAATATTAAAATGTATGTTAGCAAAAATGGGTGGATTTTCAAATAAAATGCAGCTTCCACAAAACTTTTGTTATGTTATTCTGGTGTGAGGTTCATTTTCTTTCTCCATTTTCTTTATCATCAGTATTATTATTTTGCTAATAAAAGTACAAGCAGGTAATCATTTTTGCTGATTTAATAAAATGTAAGATTTATTTCTGTTTTAACGTGATTTCTGAAAAGATTTATTTTGTACTTTTGGTTACCTCATAGTGTCTTATTGCTAAACTAAACTACTTACTAAAATTGTTCATTTTTGTCTTTTGATCACATGCCTTTTGTCAGGTAAGTTAAAGGGAGAAAATGCTTTGAGTTTGACATATTGATGCATGTGATTATGTCTGCCAAAGAAACCTCTGACTTTATCATGTTTCATATAGAATAGTAAATAGGATTTAGAACACATAATAGAGAGATAAAAAGATTTGTGCATTGATAAACATTTGCGTAATATTTGCCCTGGTTGGAAAAAATAGTCTTTAGCCAATATACTTTGTTAATTTTACCAGTTTTTAAGTTTCACTGTTATTAAATCGTTTTCATGTAAACTTGGGAAATTGTACTTTTATAAGTTAACTTCCTTAATATTATTACAGATTTTGATTTGTCTCTATTGGTCTTTGGGTGGATGTTATATTCAAGGTCTAGCTTGTTACTTTAATATTACCTTATATTTTTAGTATGTTTCAGTTTGTGAAGAGGCTGCTTAAAATTTCCATCTTATTCAAACAATTTTTGGGCTTGTTGGTTAGGTATTATCCACATATAACCCATTGTACAGATTAAAATTAGAAACTAGAAAAGGAACTTATTCAGATCAGTAAGCATAACAGGCAGACAGGAGTCACGTCTTTGGTTTCGTGGTTCATTGTTCTCTCTCTGACCTGCTGTTGTTAATTCAGATATATAAACTGAAACGGGAATTGTTTTCCCTTTATAGTCTAGACCAGGGGTCTCCAAACTTTTCAGCCCGAGGGTTGCATTAACTATCAAACAGCAGTTATATCATCTCATTGACTGAACAGAAGTAGAAAAAGTAAGCGGCTGATCTTGGCAGGATACACGTAAATTTTCGTAATTTTTTTTCGTAGATAAAAAGGTCTCCACGGGCTGGATGAGAGGGCCTCGCGGGCCGCAGTTTGGAGACCCCTGGTCTAGACTGATGACCATTCTTTATTCCAAGGTGGTCTTCTATGGATCACATATCCTTCCTCCTCTTCTGATATACAGACATCATTGACAAGCAAAAAATCAAATTGTAGCAAATGAGGTAAATCAGCTGTTGAATGCATAACTAAACCAGGTTATAAACCTGTATATAACTGCCCATTACCATCTCACTATCCAAGTAGCAAAGTTGTTAGTGGCTACAGAGAAAGGTAAGATTATTAGCAGAGGGCAGCTATACCCATCCTAAATAACTTTCTTAAAGATTTATTTCTATTGTTTTTGACAGAGAAGGGGGAGTTCCTAGAGCAGTCTCCATAGTTGTAGGTCATCAGTTCTCGACATGGCTTCATTCCACACAGGTGTGGCGGACTGCGCAGGGTGGGAATTGGGCCAGGGACCTCCCACATGGGAAGTCCACCAGTGCGAGAACTGAACTAATGCCGCACCCCAGTTCAGCATATGGGTCCACACAGGCCGGTACCAGGACTCAGTCCTGGGACCCTGGGGCAGCAAAGCAAGTACTCAACCCTCTGAGCCATCCCGAAGTCCCCTCCTATGGTATTGCATTTGGGGCAGACATGACTATCTTGAGGCAGGCTAGGTTAAACTGATTATGTGGGGACAACTAGGAGAGGAAAGAAAGTTTTAGAGAAACTGTTTCCTACTAAGTTCTCCACATCGGTTTTCCTTTATAAGTTACAAAAGTTGATTTCAAAGTTGGTTTTGAAACAAAAATTGGTTATGTGAAAATCACTTGGGAAGTGAGCTTCCTGCAGCCAGACCCCTCTCCTTTCTCTCCAGCTTGGATAGTTGGTAGCTGTCTATACTACTAATAAACAAGCGGAGTTTTCTTGCCCTTGACTGGGGCTGTAGGTGAGAAACATCAAGAGAAGCAAGCAGCCCCAGATTTCCCTCATGCACCTGGACTCCAAGTGGTCTGCACTACTGTCGATTGATTGATTTCCTTAGCCTTTCAAGAACATTTCATGTGGAAGCATGAAGCACTACTCTGGCTCTGCCAGCTAGCGTAGTGGCCATCTTCAAAGGCATGAAACAAAATCTGCTCTTCCCTGATCTGTTTTGTCCTGAAGTAGGGTGTAGGGACTGAAAAGCTCTACTTCCGTGTAATTTATTGAGGGGAGGCTTCCAGGCAGAGGTAGAGGCACTGCAGCACGAGGGGAAGGACTCACTGAGATGTCCCCCTAAGCCTAGCAAGCAGGTGTTCAGAGTGCAAGCACAGCTGCACCCATTATGTGGTGTTTGTAACAACTGTTCTTAGGAGCTAATCTTTTACAACTGTACTCTTGCAGAATGTACAACTCCTGATGGACAGAATTTACATCACATATTTCCAAAGTAGAAATAAATATGGTTCACTTTGTTTTATAAAGCTACAATAAATTAATAACCTAGTGTCATACTAGCCTAAAAGAACCATGAACAGAATGGGATAATGTAAGATAAAAATTCTTGGCACAGAGCTCCTAGAACTTTTTAAAAAATTTATTGTTTCAGAGAAGGTAAGAGAAAGAAGAAAAGAGGGCCCAGAGCAGTGTCCATAGTTGTACATCATTAGTTGTGACACAGTTTCATTCCACACAGGTGGATGCAGGGCGGGAATCGAACTGGGGGCCTCCTGCATAGGAGGCGAGAACCTTTGCCACCGTCTTGGTGTTTACCAGTTGCACTGCAGTTCCGCATATGGGTTTGCGTGGGCTGGGGCCAGGGATTGAACCCCGGACCTTGTAGTTGAAAGGCAAGCACTCATCCTGCTGAGCTATCCCAGCATACCCCCCACCCTCCAGAACTTTTATAATTTTCTAAGTAATAAGAGCACTAGGAGCGTGTTTTGTTCTAGTACTTAATCTTTCATCCCAGTTCCTGGCACCAAGTTTCTAAATCCTTGAAATTTCTGGGTGAAATTAGGCATGTCTAATAAGATGACTCTTGATGGCTTCCTAAATATGTTCATGATGGGGGCTGATTACTAAAAAGACCTAGCCATGATTAGAAGCTTGGAACTTCCCCACATTTAGGAAAGGGAGAGCGACTAGAGACTGTTAATCATGCCTGTGCGATGATGCAGCTATAAAAATTCCAATATTAAGGGTTTTGGAGAGCTTTCAGGTTGAACATAATCCGCATGCCAGGAGCATACAGTAGTTCACCACAACTCGGACAGAAGCTCCTGCACTCGGAACTCTTCCAGACTTTACCCTATGTATCTCTGTCCATCTGTATCCTTTATATCCTTCATTATATAATAAACTGGCAAATGTTGTGTTTCTCTGCTTTCTGTGAGTCATTCCAGCAAATTATTGAATCCAAGGAGGAGGGGTCACAGGAACCCTGATTTGTAGCTGGTCCGTCAGAAATACAGGTGACAACCTGAATTTGGAATTGGCATCAGACGTGGGCATGGGGAGCAATCTGTGGGACTGATCTCTTAACTTATGAATTTAAGTGAAAGCAGTGCTCTTCCAGTATAAGGCTGTACTGAGTGCTTTTATATAAGTAGGCTGGAAAAAATTCAGCCATTGTCAATGTAATGAGAACAGTTCAAATGGCTGGTTAGTAGGGACAACCCTCGTTTATTTACTCAAGTCTGAAGGAGGCACCTTCATATCTATTGTATAAATGAGGAAACAGGCATAGAGAGGGTAAGTCACTGTGTGATCTTTATCAGCTGAGTGGTTGAGCTGTTTTCCTGAGCCCCTGTGGTCTGGTTCCAGGTCTGCTCATAAGCACTGTGCTGTATACTGGTGTAGAGAATGCCGTTTTGCCTATCAAACACCCATTTGTATATATGATAGCTGTCCAGAAAAAAATCCAGGCATTATCAATAGTACGAGAAAGGGTCCATGGCTGGTTAATTTCTGGACAGACCTCATGTATCAACATGGTCAAGAATGTGGAGATTGATTGCTACTCTGAAGCTGAGGTGGTATAAGCCAGCATAGTCTTATTTTATTTTGGATGGAAATTGGCCTTAACAGAAGTCCAGAGAGTATCCACTCTATCCAAAAGTAACCCGCAGGTGGAGTTTTAGCTAGGGAACATGTCTTAAATTGTTGCATAGTACATAAGTGTAAAAACAGGAGTTGTCCTTGTCACCGACTAGGGGGTCATGTTAATGGGATACTTCTCTCCCTGAAACCACCCGAGACCATCCCTGCAACACAAAACATCCTCAGTCACAGGTCAGATTACAGCTACAGATAGTAGACGAATAGAGATTCTGCAACCCTTTCCTGCTGTCCCATATTAGAGGCCAGTCTACTCAACCAGGCTCTTTGCAATTGCCAAGCCAACCAAAGGTAAGGAGAGTTTTGTTTCTGGATCTTCTGGGCCAGGGACTGAAATCAAAGCCTTGCCCAGTGCTGCTGGTGCCGGTAGAACATTACTGAGTTCAGTAAAGCAGAGCAGAAACTTTATTTTTTGATCAAGGAGTGGAGATGGTTGAGGTCGTGTTCTAAGGACACCTCCCCTACAGGGAAGGCGCTCCTGTATTTACAGGCTGTGGCATGGAGTGATTAAATTATTTTAGGCATATGTAGTTACTGCACACGGCCGTTTACACACGGGCACTTTGCACATGACGACCCATCGCCAACTTGGTTTTTGCACTTGGCATCTTGGTCTTGGCAGTGTGGAAACCTTTTTAATTCCTATAAGCAAGCAGTAGATCCTGACATAGTTTAGGTATTGAGAAACGGGGTCTGTTGGGTGGTAGCCCAGTGTCATTTCCTCCCTCAGGGGAGTGCTGGTCTGCTGAGATGAAGTGGAAGGAGGGAGTCTGCACTGAGGACTGCAGGGGCCCAGGTGAACAGGATTCTTTCCCCGTAACCCAATAGAGATGAGGGCCTCCACTCACTGTCATGAGTTTTATTGTCATGGGATTTAGGAGGTCAGTGGGACTCCCCAGATATCTATTCCTGTGTTATGAGAAGCCAGAGGGCCCAAAAGACACTTAGTTTCATGTTGTTCAAGCAGCTTCTGGGGCATGATTTCTCGATTGCAAGCCTTATTATACATGGTCCCACAGTTTCCACAGTTGATGAGTTCCCTTTCCGGTACCCGGCTCCTGCAAATGTGGCTTCCTGAGAAGTATGGGTGTTAACCCGTCACATTGGTGATTCATATGTCTGCTTGACTCCAGCCCCTGCCTTTCAATCTGGCATTTTAACCACTGAAGTCCTCCTGTGTGTGTCCCCGGCTTACTGCTCAAGTACTCAAAACCTATAATTCCAACCTATCTCGTACCCTCATTCTTGAAACACATGGGCTAGCTAACTGTCTTTTCACTGCCTCTTAGTAGAGCTCTGAAATTCTCTGCCCCTTTACCTAATTTGCTTGTTCGATTCCTATTACCCTTGCGAGGGAAAGTTAGCAACTCTGGTCATTTTATAGGGGCACTGTGAATTGGACAGCCCTCACATGAAGTCATAAAAACGTATTCTTTGCCCTGTAACCCCCACTCTGGAAGTCTAAAGAAATTAATCCAAACTATAAAAAAACCCTCAGGTAGAAGAATACCTGTCACAGTGATTGAGTTTACCAAAGGAACAACTGTGTAAAGTAAGAAAAAGGTCAGTGTTGAATCTTGGAGAATATCGTTGTTATTAAATGGTAGTCGGAGGTTAAT
Source organism: Craseonycteris thonglongyai (assembly GCA_004027555.1). Lineage (NCBI taxonomy): Eukaryota > Metazoa > Chordata > Mammalia > Chiroptera > Craseonycteridae > Craseonycteris > Craseonycteris thonglongyai. The sequence goes on along the minus strand of PVKE010002392.1, from coordinate 43,318 downwards.
GAAGACAAGGAAAAAACAGGCAGAGCTAGAGAATCATCAGGAAAAAGATGTCAGTGACAGAGCTGAAGCAGGAAATGGTCAACACTGATGAGTAGACTCAAACCTGTCCATTGGCTCTAGCAGTTAGGAACTTAAACTTTACCCCCAGCTATACCCAGGCATTAGAAGCCAGATAACATGGAATTGAGGAATGGGAAGAATGTGGAGGCCATCACGGAGGCTGGTAAAGGATAATAAGTGAGAGGCATATAGGCCAAGGAAGAGTTTTAGATGAAAGTAAATTCACTTTGTTCATCCTCTCAACACATTGAGTGCCTTCTATGAGCCAGGAATTTTACGTGCAAGAATCAGTAAGAGAGTTTTGCTTTCAAGGAGCTTACTTTCTTGTAAGGGTAGGAAATGAACAAATCTTTTATGGCATCAAGTGCCATGAGAAAAAGAGTGAAGGGGCAGAGTGATGTGAGCAGACGTGCCCTTTTGTGTAGGGCATGAGGAAGACCTCTGATGAGACTTTGAACAGACTTGAATGAAGTGAGAAAGCAAGATGGTAAGATGTGGAGATGGCTCCCCATATATACGGGCAGAGAAAGGACCAGTGATCTTCAGGGGCTTGTGCTTAGCTTCTCTGAGGAGCAACAAGCATACCAAGGGGCCTTGAGCAGAGTAAGAGGGAGCTTGGTGGAAGCTCCCACAGGAGAGGCAGCCATGGGCTGACCTTATCAGGTCAGGCTGAGCTTTGCATTTCGTTCCGAGCTGAGACACCACTGTGAAGCAGAGGATTCTTTCAAAACTTGTGTTGGTAAAAGGATCAATGTGGCCGCTGTATTGAGAGAGACGGAAAAAACAGGCAAACCTGTCAGGAGACTGCTATTGTAACAGTCCTCCAACACAAGTAACACTTGGGCCCTGTGAGGTGTAGCCAGAGGGGCTAGCCAAAGATAGACAATCAGTAGAAAGAGGCTGACTAAGATGGTGACGCAGAAGACCCCTGAACTCCCCTCCGCATATAGATGTGCTGAATATATAGCTACACACAGAGCAACTACCTTTGAAAGAAATCCAGGCACTAAGCCCGACCCCAGCTCTACCATACAAGCAGGAGGGAACTCCCAATCTCAGCTTTTCCCTGAGGAACAAAGGGCTTGGGCCCCATATTTAGCAACACAACCTTTAAGACTCCCATTCCAGGGACCAGCTTCTCAAACACCAAGCTGTGAAAGCCAATGAGGCTTGCATTTGTGAGAACCACAATACAACAGCAAAAAAGGAGTAGTTGTTAAGGATCTACTACATAACATGGTTATTTTTTTATTATTATTTTTTAAAGATTTATTTATTGTTTTTGACAGAGAGAGAGAGAGAGAGAGATACAGAGTCAGAGACAGAGAGAAGGGGGAGGGCCCAGAACAGTCTCCATAGTTGCACATCATTGGTTCCTCCACATAGTTTCATTCCACAGGTGGGCTCAGGGCTGCACAGGGCAGGAACTGGGCCGGGGTCTTCACCCCGGTGAGAACTGAACTGGGGGCACTCCCCAGTTCAGCACATGGGTCCACACAGGCCGGGGCCGGGATTCGATCCTCAGTCCCCAGGGCTGCCAAGTGAGCGCTTAACCCACTGAGCCATCCCGGCTTCCCTAACATGGTTATTATAGTTGATAACACCATGCTGTGTTTCTGATCCCCAGTGAGGAAACCACGTGTGTCAAGTACTGACTTTAAATCACGTGTGGACTTTCAGCGGTGTGGGTGTCCTTGCCATGTTCAAGGGTCAACTGGATTGTAGACTTGAAATTTGCTGTGAGTAGAACTTAAATGTTCTCACACCTCATCGCACCCTTCCCAAATAGGTAAATATGTGAGGTGATGGATTTGTTAAATCACTCTATGGGCAGAATCCTTTCACGTGTATGAGGGCTACAGAAAAAACCCAGCCATTGTCAATATACCAAGAACGATTACCTAACTGGATATTTTCTGGACAGCCCTAATATATTATCACATTGCGTACTTTAAATATCTTTACATTTTAGTTCTCAATTATAGCTCAAGAAAGCTAAACAAGAAAAGGAAGTACTAATAGCATTAACTAGAGTAGAAGGAATTAAGGAAGCTTAAAAAAAGATGCGTGAGATAGGCTGCAAAATCAGCGGGAGGAAGGAAAACGCTGAGGGGTTAGGAATGGAGATGAGATGGGGTAGTAAATGGAAGGCAAAGAACAGCCTGAAATCCGGGCATGTACAGAGGACAATGTGCAGAAAATGCTCTTTTGGAGTGCATTCTCTGTCCCTTAGAACGTCTCCATCACTGAGGGAAGCCCCTGTGCTATGAGACAGTGCAGCATAGTGGTGATGCGGAGACGCTGCAGCCATGCCATGGTTTAAACACGAGTTTGGGCAAACTAGTTACTCTCCTGGTGCCTCTGTTTCTTCATCTGTAAAATGGCATAAGAGTGCCCTACCTCGTGGGGCTGTTGTATTTAATGAATTTGTAAAGGGAAGCATTTAGCTCAACCTGGCACACGATAGACATTCAGTACCTAACTACGGTTATTTTTATTGGGATGCAGAGTAGCTTACGGTCAAGAGCCTAGATTCTGTGTTCCAACACCTCTGTTCAAATTCTGACACTGCCTCTTAGCTAGCTGGAAACCTTTGGAGAAGTTACTAAATTTCCTTTTGCCTGTTTCTTCATCCGTAAAACGGGAATAATTATAGATGCTACCTTGTAAGATTATAAGAAGAATCAACTAGGTTGATATATAATTTATAAATATATGTGATATATATGAATCACATTTATATCACATTTATATATGTTTATATGTAATAGCACACATTTAAGTGTGTGCTATTATTAGTGTTACTAAAAAGGCCTTTAAAATATCAGTTTGGGGACTTGTCCACTCTGCTCTGTTTGCATAGTTGACGCCAGCGCGGTGCTGGTGATGGTCCCATGAGCTCTTTCCAAAGCAGAACCCGGAATTCCTGGCTCCACACATCCCTGCACAAGCAGGACTTCGTGGTCCTGAGGCAGCTTCAGGAACACCGTACTTTGGTGCGACAGAACCCGTTTTGAGGACAGCCAGCCCACAACATTGAAAGCCAGAGGTTTTAGAGAGCCTTTGATGAAGCAGACTTTCTAAAGTGGTTTGAGCCCTCTCTTCCCCACCGCACCCCCTTTTCTTTTCCTTTTTAATCAAGAACAAATCCTTGCCCAGGCCTTAGTTAGTGTCCTAGAGACTGCGTTTTACCATTGAAAACATTGACTTCTGGTGAGGTCATTATTCATTTATTCTCCATTAGGATTAAGTTTGTTAGCTGTGTTTAATGGAAAATCCACACTAACAATGATTCAAATAAGACAAGTTTTTCTCTCATATAAAAGTCTGAGCTGGTATAGCAGCTTTGCCCACAAGATGGGTATGTGTCCACTTTTCGGTGTAGGGGGCCCACTGTTCACGTTCCTTAAGGTGTTCCTCCATTTCACAATCCATGTGGCTGAGCAGTGTAACCACAGACCTAGCATCAGGGTGGAGAAAAGTCAAGGAAGGAAGGGAAGAGAGGATGCAGAAATTGTATGCAATGTCTGCTCACAACACATTGGCTAGAACTTTGTCATGTGGCTGCAAAGGAAACCAGGAAATAGAGTCTTTAGTTGGGTGACCTGAATGCATTATTATAGGAGAAGGGGGAGAACAGATTTGAAGGAAATCAGCTGCTGTCATCGTCATACAACTTTGATTTAAAAAATTGCTAATTTCTTGAAACCTTTTATGATGAATAACTTCAAAAACCTTCCATGTCACATACTGGAAGTTGAAATCTGAGATCCTAAAAAAAATTATAATTTATAGTTTTGGAATTGAAATATTTCAAAAAAATAAAAAAAAGAAATCAAAAGCTTAAAAAATGAACAAAAGGCAAGTCTAAACTGCTATTGCTCAGTAAATGTTATAAGACAGGTTGAAAATGTATACCTTCTAAACAGATTGTAGGCCCCACTGTATCCCACATTGACATTTTTACATAAATAGCACAAAAGTCACAAAGGATGCTTTTTAAGTGGTTAGGAGAAAATGAAATTTAACAAAGAACATCAAAGATCTTAATTGCACACTTGCAGCAGAACCTCAAGTGAGGCCAGAGCCCACCATCCCTCTGATTTGGTGTCTGAGGGCTTTAAGGTAAAAATGTCTGGCTGGCTTCTGTCACAGAGAGGGAAATCCAGCAGAGTTAATTTTCATTTTTCTTAGGAGGGAAATGTGCAGGGCCTAGCAGATTTTTATAGCTGAGACTGTACAAAAAGATGGCCCTAACCCAAGAAGGCAAGAGGTCAGCGAGTTGAGCACAGGACTTGAGGAAGGAAATGCTGACAGAATCTTTTACTAAGAATCTGTGAGGATATCTGAATGAAGCAGCCCCCTTCAAACTCATTCACTCTGGTGGACATCTGAAAACATTTCTGTGTGAAGCATCTTTAAAAGTACCTTGAAATTTTTTCGCACTTACTCAGATCATAAGAACAGAATGACCTAAGACATAACCAACCTAAAGAGACATGGTCAAAAAACGAAACAAACCCAGACTTTCTGGGAACTTGAGCCTCACAAAGTCACAGGAATGGGAAATGGAAATTCTTAATCGAGTTAAAGTCACTAATATTTAGAAAGCCTCCGCTGCTGGAGGGCACATTTCCTGGAGTCTAGGGCAAAAGCCAGTTTTATTCCAAGGAAAATACAGAGAACTGTTGTGTCGAGATCTAGTAAAACAAGTAAGGATAAAGCAGGCCTTTAACAAACAGATCTTTATTGCCATAAAAAAAAATCCCTGGGGCTTCTGTGTTCCCTGAATCGCTCTAGTGTCTGACTATGGGACTCAAAAAGAAACAAAAATGTTACCACTGACCCACAGTGCTGCCTCCCTCCCCAGCACTAGCAAGAATTTCGAAACAGGGGTTACTACTTGTCCAACAGTCTGATGTAGATCCGCAGATCTAGGGGATGGCCGCTTGGAGACCTCACATGAGGTGGTGGCTGAGTCCCTCTCCCAGCCACCCCAGGACTGAGCCAGCTCCTCCCAGCATGCAGGGCCCAGCTGTCATCAGCGACCAGTGGACGCCTCACAGCATGTGCTGGACACGGGCGTTCTGTGAACCTTCACATGAATATACTGCAAGGACAACCAGGAGTCTTGGGCCTTCCCAGAGATTCCTGTTACGTCTCAGGCATCATTTCAACTGCCCTGTATTACATTTCCACTACATACAGGTTACAGGCACTCTCTTTAATCCTTAAAATAATCCTGCAAGATGGGAATTAGGCCCATGTGATGTAGAGATAAGAAGACCAGGTTTGAAGCAGTCAGCCTGATTCCACAGGTGTTTTCTCACCCTGTACCCCATCTCTACACCTCCTGAATTTCTTCAAACCTACCTAAAGCAAAAAATAAAAAAAGCAACTTCCCAGCCTGAGGATAAAACTGCTAACACCCAGTCTCTACCCTCCAAAAAAATCTTAAATAACAACATATAAAACTCACATGCTTGGTTACTCTGAAAAGTGAAACCAACATAAAATCCCCCTAAACTCATCATAAAATTTTTTTCAAACCTATTACTAAACGTGCTAAAAATAGAATATTGCAAGTTAGACACAACTGCCCACTTCCCGTAGAATATTTCGTCTTGCCTTCTCCCACATTCCTTGCTTCATTCTCTACAGTTAGTGTTGGAGATGGAAAGCAGGTGTGACCAGCCTGAGAGGCCACCCTGAACCATCAGGCGCTCTTACTAGACGGTGAGCTACTTGAGGAAAAGGACAATTTGATTTTGGCTTTGCACACAGTGCCTGGCTGAGAGGACTTGTTTGATAAACACATCATTGAACCAGTGACACTGATAGGAAGTTCACAGTGGTACAACACTTTACTAAGACTTGTTTCGTAATTTAGTCATCTCACAAAGCTACCACTCTAAGCCGTTTAGAATTTGGGTTGTTAAGAAAACCCTGCATATTTGTTTTAGAGATACTGCTATTCTGCACATTCTAAATACAAGAAATGATACTGCAGAAGGAAAGAACATTCTTCCCCTTCCTTTTCCAAAGGATGCCTTTTCAACTCTGACATCTTATTGGCAGCAAACAAGACTTTCAGTCATTTGATATTTTCCTCTGACTCAGATTCACATTGTGAAGGAGAAACTGCCACCACTAAAGAATTATGCTGGAATCTGACCATGTTATGCCTGGCTTGTTTTAACAGCCTCATGGTCTGAACTTTCCAAGCGTGAGAGAAAAACAATGTCAATTTCTGCTGACCTACTGAAGCCAGTGGGCTGTCCATTAGCCTTTAATTTGCTGATTACTGGAAGCTCTGTGATTTGTCCCAGTGGAAAGTCTGTAATTTTTTCCCCCAACCTGTGAAAAGTAGAAATAAATCTTATTTATTAAAAAGCTTACTTACCTTTCTTTCTTAAAAAGAAAATTGGCAAATCCACTCTGTATTGTTATTAACTTTTCCAAGGACATTTATTTTTCTGTTGACCTTCGAAAAACTGCCCTAGGAAAGGATTCTGCCTTCCTGATGGGAAACCTTCTTGCTTCTGTTCATACTGGAAGACATAAACATGGTATTTCCACACTGTCACTTTATGGAATAGATTGGGCGATGGGAATTTGGGGGACAATTTTTTTGGAAACTGTTTTGAAGTATAATCCACACCAGTCAAGTACACAAATCTCAAGTGTCCTGTATAATGAATTTATAAAGTGAACTCATCCATGTTAACTACTACTTAGACCAAGATGCAGACCTTGAGAAGGAACATATCTGCCAAGGTCTCCTCCGGGTTAGCTGGGAACAAATCCATAACTCGAGGCTAGCAGCCAATGCTGACAGACGCCTCTCACAGATGATACATTTCAGGGGAAAGTAACAGACTGAGCTGCCAGCCTTCCACACTGTGTTCCTGCTGTCTGCGTCAACCATTAGAAGGGAGCTCCTGGCATTGTTTTTTGACCAGTAGAACTGAGACCTATTTTGTCCATTCGAAACAGCATATCTATAACTGACCAATCAGAGTGGCTCTGTAACAACCAGTCAGAACTTGAGACACAGACCAATCAGGGCAGTGCTATTGGGATCAATGAGACTGTTCATATTTGGTGTCCTCATGTGCATAAAAAAGGACCACTGGGAACCAGGGCAGGAGATTTCTCTGTAAAGGACTGCTTCCCCTTCGTTTCCATAGGGCACACTTTTCAGTGTTCATTGGAGGCTGCATTTCCTTCGTTTGCAAACTGTTGACCTGAATAAAGTTTCTCCTGTAACTGCACCCCGGATTAGGGGTTTCTGTTGGCGTCAGATTGGATGTGGCACCCTTCTGTTGGCAAAGATTACCAGAAAACTCCTCTATGTACTATCTTAGTCATTCTTCACCACAGAGGTAACCACTCTTTTCACTTCTATCATCAAGATTAGTATGCTTGTCCTGTTTTTGAATGTTGAATAAATGAAATCATACCATATAAGCTCTTTTGAGTCTGCTTTTTTCTTTTTTCACTCAATATTATACCTACAAGATATAGCCACATTTGGCAATAGTTGATTCTTTTTCATTGCTTTATAGTATTCCATCGTGTGACTATGGCACAATTTATTTACATATTCTACTGACAGTCCTTGGAATTGTTTCAAGTTTTTGGCTGTTATCAGTAAAGCTGCCAGAAAATTCTTATCCACATCTTCTGGTAAACTTAAACACTCATTTCTGTTCCATATTAAGTTGAGTGAAATTACTGATTGTGACACACATACACACACACGTTCAGCTCTAATAAATACTGCCAAACACATTCCTAAGTGGTTGTGCCGATTTATACTCCCACCAACAATTATGTGAGAGTTCAAGTTGCTCTGTATCCTTGCCAGTATTCACTATTTTTAACTTCTTACTTCTAGCCATTCTATTGGGTATATACTGGTATCTTGTGGTTTTAATTTGCTTCCCCCTTATGAGTGATAATATTCATCTTTTTATACTTACTAGTTATTTGGATATACTCTTTTGTGAAGTGCCTATTCAATCCTTTTGCCCATTTTTTTCCAAAATAGATTGTCTTTTTTTTTCCTACTGATTCGTTAAAGTTCTTTATATAGTTTGAATATAATTTTTTTGTTAAATTCATGTGTAGTAAATATAGTTTCCTAGTGTGTGGCTTGCCTTTTGACTCTCTTGCCTTTTGTCTTTTAATGAGAAGAGATCTTAATTTTAATAAAATCCAATTTGTCAATCTTTTTTATGGTTAGTGACTTTTATGTCTTCTTTTTCCTCTGGGGAGGAGGCTGACATAGCGGGCAGCAGGCTTGAGGAGCTGTGTAGGACACTGCCAAATCCACATTTACTCATGTACCAAATGTAGTTTTTAATTTCAAGCATAGGTTTTGAGGATCTACTGGGTGTGCAAAGGGGAGCATAACGATATCCTTATATTTTCTACCATAAGCCTTACTTTTTTACCTACCATATTTAGGTCTCTGATCCACTTTGAATTAATTTTTGTGTATGTGTGATGTAGGTGTCAAGGTTCATTTTTCTCTCATGCAGATATACTGTTGCCTCAGCACTTTTTATTAAAAAGACTATTTCCTCCCTTCCCCACTGAATTATTTATAGGGACATCCTTTTTTAGAAACCAAATATGTGTGAGTTTGTTTCTGGACTATATGATGTTAAACTAGATTTTTTTTCTTTATCGTTGATGCAGTACTCTCTGATATACTGAAATGTTACATTAAGTCCTGCAATTTGGTAGTGTTAAGTCCTCTGATTTTGCTATTTTTCTTCAAGATTGTCTTGGCTATCATAAGTCTTCCGTCTATGTTATAAATTTTCATAATAATGCTGGAAATAACTTGTTAATTTCTGCCCCCAAAATTGCTAGAAATTTGATTAGCATTGCACTGTGTTTATAGTTCAATTTGGAAAGAACTGACATCTTAAATATTTTTAATTTTCCAATGTATGATGATGATGTATCTGTTCATTCCATTTATTTAAGCCTTCTTTTATTTCTCTCAATAATGTTTTAAAGTCTTCAGCATAAAATTCTTGCTTATATTCACTTGATGCATTCCTTGATTTTGATGTTTTTGATGCTATTATTATATAAATGTTATTTTAATTCCCCTCTGATTGTTTGTTGTTAGCATAAAGAAATACAAAGGATATTTATTGATCTTGTTCCTGTGACTTTGCTAAATTTATTTATAAATTCTAGTTGTTTGTAGATTACTTTGGATTATCATATAGAAGACTCTTAGAATCTATATGTAAGATAGTTTACTTCTTCCTTTCTAATCTCTATTCTTTTAATTTCTTTTTCATGTCTTTATTGAACTGGATAGAACTTCTAGTTCTAGTCAACAGTGTTGAAAAGAAGTGTGGTAATGAACATTTGTGTTTTGTTCCTGATCTCAATGGAAAAATGTTTAATATTTCATTATTAAGTGTGATGTTAGCTATAGGGTTTGTTTTTGGTTTTTTTTTTTTTAGATAGTCCTTATTTGTTAAGAGTTTTATCATACATATTATAAATTTTTATCAGACTATTGAATTTTATCAAATGTTACATCTATTGAGATGATGAGTTACCTCCTATGTTCTGTTCATTATACCCTTGATTTTTAAATTTTGATGTAATTGTAGATTCACATGCAGTTGTATAAAATAATAAATCACATATACTTATTACCTAGTTTCCTTCCATACTAGCACTTTTCAAAATTATAGTATAATATCACAACCAGGATATTGACATTGATATAATCCACTGATTTTATTCATATTTTCACTTTAATCTTTGAACATTAAACCAATCTTGCATTCTTTATTTATGATATAACATATATTTATTTTTTGCTGGATTCAATAAGCTATTTTGTGGAGGATTTTGCATCTATATTCATGAGAGATACTGGCCTGTATTTCTTTTCTTGGAATGACCTGCCAGATTTTAGTAGAATTTTATTGACCTCATGGAATTTGAAATTGTTGTGTTTTTTTTTTCTCTATTTTCTGAAAGAATTTGTGTTAGTATTAAACTTTTTTGAAACACTTGGAAAAATTCACCAGTGAGACAAATTATCTGGGTTTGAAATTTTTCTTTTGGAAAAATTTAAGTACAGATTTTATTTTTAAAACAGATTTAGGACTATTGAGAATTTTTATTTCCTCTTGTTTTTCAGAAATGTTTTTAAAAAAATGTTTTCATTTCATCTAAGCTGCCAAATTTATTGGGAAAGGCTTTTTTTCTCTAATTTCTTTTTATCTGTTTAATAATGTCTATAAATTCTGTAGTGATGTTTTCTTTTTCATTTGTTTTCTCTCTTTTTTCATCAGTCTCACTAGGGTTTATCAATTTTAATTAACACTGCAGAGAACCACCTTGGGTTTTGTTGATTTTCTATTTTGTAAGTCAACTTTCTATTTCATAGATTTTTGTCCATAATTTTCTTTCTTCTCTTTTCTTTAGGTTTATTATTGCTGGTTTTTTTAGATATTTGAGCTAAAAGCTTGGATTGAATTTTCAACCTTTCTTCTTTTATAATGCATGGACTTAGTTATAAATTTTCCCATTAAACAGCACACATCCCACAAGTTCTTTTGTTTTTGTTTTTGTTTTTTATTTATTTTCATTGTCTTTGGCAGAGAGAGGAAGACACAGAGAGACAGAGTGAAGGAGGAGGGCCTAGAGCTGTCTCCATAGTTGTATGTCATTAGTTTTCTGATATAGTTTCCCTCCACAGGTGGGTGTGGGGCTGCACAGGGCAGGAGCCCGGCTGGGGCCTTCTGCAAGGGAGGCATGCCCCCACTGTGGGTTTCCTATGTGAGAAGCATGTCCACGGGGTGGATCCCACAAAGTTTTGACATCATATTTTATTATTTAACTCAAAATACTATTTCCATGTGATTTCTTCTTTCACCCATGAATTTTTTACGAGTGTCTTGCTTACTTTCAAATTATTTGTATTTTTTTCTACGCTGGTCAGAGAATTGTGTTCTATGCATTTCAGCTTTTTGAATATATGTTGTGGTTTACTTTATCACACAGCCAATGGTCTATTTTTATAAATGTTTCATGTGCTCTTGAAAAGAATGTCTATTCTACAGTTGTTCAACTTTTAATATCCTTAATGATTTTAAAAATCTGATTGGCCTATAATTTATTGAGATAGGTGTGGTAAGATCTTCAAGTCTGATTATAAATTTGTTGGTCTATGTCACTTCTTTTTTATTGTGGTAAAATATATATCACAAAGAGTTTGTCATAGTGTTTTTTAATTTGATAATTTCTGCTTTACATATATATCTGAGATCATTCTTATTAGGCGTATATGTTTAAGATTATTATATCACTCTGATGTATTAATGTACTTATTACTAAGAAACATTTCTTTTATTTTCTCTTTATTAAAAAAATTTGGGGGGGAAGCTGGGATGGCTTGGTGGGTTGAGTGCTCACTTTGCAGCCCCGGGGACCGGGATCGAATCCCGGCCCCAGCCTGTGCGGAACTATATGCTGAACTGGGAGCTCCCCCAGTTCAGTTCTCTCTCTGTCTCTGTCTCTGTATCTCTCTCTCTCTCTGTGTCAAAAATAAATAAATAAAAATATATTAAAAAAAAATTTTTTTTTTGTTTTTGACAGAGAAAGAGAGAGACAGAGACAGGGAGAGACAGAGAGATACAGAGAGACAGAGACAGAGACAGAAATAGAGAGAGAGAGAAGAGAAAAGAGGGAGGGCCCAGAGCAGTCTCCATAGTTGCACATCATCACTTTTCATGGTTTCGATACAGTTTCATTCCACACAGGTGGATGTGGGGCTGCGCAGGGTGGGAACTGGGCTGGGGACCTCCCACATGGGAAACACCCCCCAATTCAGCATATGGGTTTGCACAGGTCAGGGCTGGGACTCAATCCCCAGACTTCATGGTTGCAAGGCAAGCACTCACCCTGTTGAGCTATCCTGGTGTCCCTGGTGGAATATTTTGACACAACAAATTACCATCCTCAAATTTATTTGTTTCTAAAATATTTGATGTTCATTATAAATAGTGTAAAATTAAAAAGAATAGGCTTGAATTGTGGAATGGCTGTGTACTACTTGGCATTCTCAGAAGGAAAAATGTGTAGTTAGTGCTATGGGAACCTCTAAATTTTTTCTAGAAAAAAATTCTAATTGAACTATTTCTTATTGACACCATAGCTTAATCAGTGAATTTTTAAGTGGTAAGGAATCTTAGAGACCATCTTGGGCCCACTGTCATGCTTCTGATTACTTAAGTATGGAAATATAAAGTGCACTTTCATTTTTGTCACTCATGTCATGCAGGTAAATGGATAACTGAATATTTGAACTTTGACTTTACATGTAATTATGGCCTTTAGAAATAACAACTGGTTAAAAAATGGACCAAAGTATAAATAAATTGGGCAACTGATATATTTCAGTGTTCAAAGAAAATTTAAATGGAGAAGTTTTTATTTATTTTTTTTACTTTGCAGCTTTCAGCTCTAGAGAAAAGACTTCATCATTTTATATGTAATGCGGCTTTCCGGGCGCTGGATATCCTCATAGATTTTGACTGGAATTTCCTTCTCTTGAAAATGGATGGGCATTTTCTTGCTCTCCACACGCATGAGCTTCACTTCCAGGGGGCCCAAGTTTACATAGTCCTATGATGAACAGATACAGAAGAGAATAGGAGATATTATTCAGCGAGTCATCACCTTTAATAGATCAGGTTTTTTTGATTAGAGTTGGCCTTGATCTAAAAGATTTCAATGCTCTCCTAATTACTTGAATGCTGTGTAACATGTGAAATATGAGAGTTACTAAAAATAAAAAGCCACACTGTAAGCTTATATATCCAGTGGAGCCTAGTAGGTAAGATCACCCAAAGTGTAGGCAGCAAGCCTAGCAGGCTTGTCTTTCGAGGAGTTGGGCAAGGGGCACCAGCTAGCGGAGGTGGGGGTGGGGGTGGGGTAGATTCTTTGCAAGCTCTTTAATTGGTAAAAGAAAGTGTTGGCTCTCTGTCTGTCTCTCTCATCTCTATCTAGCTATATCATATATATCATCTATTGCTATCTCTATACCATCTATCTCTATCTCTGTCTCTCTATCTATCTATCTATCTATCATCTATCTACCTACCTACCTACCTATCGTCTAATTTGCTTGAATTGTGGAATGGCTGTCTACCACTCAGCACCCTCAGAAGGAAAGATGTATAGTAAGTGCTATAGAAACCTTTACATTTTTCTTTTTAGAAAAAAAATTATATTGGAATGATAGATAGATGATAGATAGAGATAGTACTCTGTTGGCCAGGATATAAACACAGCAAAGTTTTCTATATTAGTCAAGAACAAAGGGTAAGGGTAAGATCAGCAAACATCACTTTGACTATAGATATTCTCATATTAAAGAAAATTCTTCAGATTTTTGCACTTTTTACAGCTCCTTTGGCTACTGTATAGATAAAACTTACCACATTCTACCAAAGTATGTTTAAGGTATGAACAACCAGAATTGGAAGGCTAATTTATATGAAATCCCACCTCAAACTGGGTGGAAATAGCTCAGGCCCCACCTAACATGCCTTCCCTCCTGGAAGCCTCCTCAAGCCTTAACTCTTTCTTTTGAATTTCTTCAACACTTCAGCAAACCTTTCCTGAGTGCCCACTATGTGCCAGGCTGTGTACCAACTGCTGGGGTACAGTGATAAGCTCACAGGCTGGTCAAGGAGACAGATACAGGTGGTGCATTCTTCTTGTACAATAATTCATGATGTTCTTAACTGTCTTCTATTAGCCTGTAAGCTGTTTGAGGGTACGGCCTGCCATGTAGCCAGTCATCTTTGAGACTTCATTTTTTCCTGTTGTGCTTCTTAAATTCCCAAGCCTCTAACAAGTACGTGGAAAGTTGTGGGATTCTCAACAAACATTTATTAGAACTTAGGAATATCAAAGAATGAAAAAGGAAGAAAACATTTTATTACTCAACATTGCCTATAACCATATTTAGTTCTCAAAAATACGTAATTATAGAGCTACAATAAATACAAGACAGGAGGAATGCAAATTTAGATATTGACTACATATTTCAAAATCCTAATACACTCTATTAGTTTGCTCAAGCTATCATAACAAAACACCATAGGCTGAGTGGCTTAGGCATAAACAAGAGAAATTTATTTCTCTCAATTGGGTATTAGGGCTTCAACATAGGAATTGGGAAGAGGTGGGAGGAGACACAATTCAGCCCACAACATACACAGTGCCATTTTCACCATATCAAAACCTTTCATGGTAAGCAAGAAGGTCTTGTATTCACCAAAGGGTATGTAGTTTGGGAATCCACTAGTCTGAGGTTGTCATGACGTACTAGATGTCACGATTCTAAGATACTACTGAGGGGTTTGAATGCTATAGAGCCTATGACTTTTCATCTTTAAATTGTCACTTGACGGTAACAGGACTGAATTGTAGTTAGTTAAAATGATTTTTGCTAATTTATTTAGTTTCTTCTGCCTTCTTATATCACATTTCTCCTACAAGACCAAGAAGGAAAACAGCAAGGGTTAATTAGAATGTAGTAAAAAAAAAAAAGGCTTTAAAATAAAGATTGGATACTCCAGGTATATGTGGCAGTTTGTACTTTCCAAAGATGGCCATACTAATATATGTCCTATCCCACGTGCTTTTCTTACCAAGCGATACTGGCCTTACTCTTTCAAGATGTATGAGCTACACTCCCTCCCCTTGGGTGGGACTTTGTAACTACATCAACCAATAGATTATGACAGAAGGGATGGTGTATGATTTCCAAGGCTGAGTCATACAAAATATTGCCGCTTTCATCTTGGTCTCTGGTATTAGTTGCTCTTGGAGAAGCCAGACGTCCTAACAAAGGGACAATAAAAAGTATCTTATGGAGAGACCCATGTGAAGAGGAATTGAGGCCCCCAGCTCAGACAGCGTTAACCTGCCAGCCATGTGAGTGAACCACCTTGGAAGTGGAACCTCCTGCCCCTATCAAGCCTTCAGGTGACTGCAGCCCCAGCCAACACATGACAGCAACTGCTGGAGAGCCAGGTGAGAACTGTCCAATAATGGAGCCCTTCCCAAATTCTAAGCCAATAGAAACCCTGGAAGAAAATAAGTGATTATTGTTATAAGCCACTAAGTCTGGGGGTAATTTGTTATGTAGCATTAGATCCTTTATATGGTCTACTAGTAATGGAGATCTATAAATGAATACAAGTAGCAAACTGGGCAAGAGTAGCAATGGAAATAGTATCCAATGAGAGATATGAATTATATGCTAATAATTGCAAATAGAATTTTTCAATATCTCTATTTTAGGTTAATTTTCTCCATTAATTAAAAAGACAGCATTATCTTAGTAATCAGAGTAGTTTTCTCATGAATCTTACCTTGAAATCCCGCTCATCCTCATATAGTAAGTGTTTCCTCTCAGAGGCCTCACACTCGGTAGATGGGCTCTCCCCTTTGTCTGTCCTCAGAAGCTGGCCGGGTCTGCTGCTGTCCTCAAGACTAAGACGTAAAGTCCGGGTCTCAACCGATGGGCTCATCCTGTCTCTACTCCTTACTTCTTTGGGTTGCAATTTTGACTCTTCTGGAATGAATGAAAATAAAGTAATTATGTATACATTTTGGATAGATAAGAATAATACAATACATACTTTGTCACGTTTTTAATTTGAAGGATCTTTGAGACTCTCTTGGGGCAAGGGGATGAATGTGAGAATAAGAAATATAGAATCTATGTATTAGAGTGAACCTCATTTTCAGAAACTCTAAATTGTTTTTTCTTCTGTTGGCTAATATAATAATTTACACTAATCATATTGGAGCCTTTGTATGTTTGTTGTTGTTGTATTTGTTGGCTAATTAGCTAAATTGGAAACTGAACCTCACCAATGTAGAAAACACTCCCTGCTTCTCCACCAGTATCTATTCAATTCTCTGTGAAACGTGCCTTTAAGAATAGAACTAGAGAAAAGAGGTGAGTTAGTTAACTCAAGTGCTGCAAGAGGAGGGATATGGGGGAGTTGGCATGTATCTAGTCCCTGTATAGCTCT
Source organism: Craseonycteris thonglongyai (assembly GCA_004027555.1). Lineage (NCBI taxonomy): Eukaryota > Metazoa > Chordata > Mammalia > Chiroptera > Craseonycteridae > Craseonycteris > Craseonycteris thonglongyai. Next base: position 27,152 of record PVKE010002392.1, on the reverse strand, counting down.
TGGATCTGAGATGTCTGCATGTAATATATGCTCAGTAAGTGTTAGTAAAAAAAAAAACTTTCCGAAACCATCACCATTACGACAAAATGATACCTATGTAGATATTGGGCAGCTCCAAAGGCATTTCTTCAGGTGGCATTGTCTGTCCAGCCGCTTGGGTGAGATAGAGTCGCCTAAAAGAACAAATATGAAGAGCAGTCTGTCAGTCAACAAATACTGTGCTACCTGTTCAGTAATGTCTATCTCTCTGCTAGGTGCTGGCAACAAAACTGAGATATATTTTCTACCCTTGAGGAGCATACAGTCCAGTGGGGTGGGAGACAGCCTTATGATATTTTAGGGTGATAGTTTGTATCGTGATGGGTAAGTAGCATAGTGTGAGAAGTGCTGCGCAGGCTGAGAGAAGGAGCACCTGATTTAGCCTCAGGATGGGGTCCAGAAGGGAATGAAAGCTGAGCTGAGGCTTAAAGAACCAGGGGCTATTTGCCAGGGAAGTGTGTGCGGTGATGGGAGGGCATTCCACGTAAGGGAATAACACACACAAAATCCCAGAAATGAGAGTGAGCATGCCACCGGGGAGCAATGATAGTCATTTGAATGGGATGCTTTTAAAATAAAGAAAACAAGACAGCAGTAGGAATCCAAGATGACATCTAAGTTCTGGCGTGTTTCAGGTACAAGCCTGCGGAGCAGTGTCCTCTGTTGCAGCTCTCTGCACACGTATTTAATGCTGCTACCCTTTTCAGATTCCCACTGAACTTCCTTTTCCCTTCTTTTTATTGTTTCTAAGATTTATTTACTGTTTTTGACAGAAACAGAGAGAGACAGGAACAGAGAGAAGCAGTACAGCCCAGAGCAGTCTCCATAGTTGTACATCAGGGCCACGCAGGACCGAAGCTAGGATGGGGGCCTCCCATGTGGGAAGCTCACCCCAGTTCAGCATATGTGTCCACATTGGCTGGGACCAGGTTTCTATCTTAGGTCCCTGGGGCTTTAACGCGAGTGCTTAACCCACTGAGCCATCCTGGCTTCCCCTCGCATTGAACTTTCCATCAGAAAATATGATGCCTTGAAAACTTTGTATGGCCTTTCCATTAGGTTTGCATAACGACAGCGTGGAGCAAATGGACCTTTGTAAATATGCAAACAACCTCTCAACGCTTAGCAGCTCAGCAACCAAAGTGAATGCCCTTGTTTACATGCTGTGTTATTTTAAGAATGTGAATAAAGTGCTATTCAAAATGCTTAAGGCTCCAGCAAATAATGTAACTACATACCATATTTATATCTGTAAAACCTTCTTACGACTTAACTTACTAAGAGTTCATTTCACAGATGGCTTTGGTCTGTAGGCGGCTATGTCTGAGGCCAGAGAATTCTCTTCTGGTTTTATCATTTTAAATAATTAAGATCTAACTAAATGCCATGCCCTTCATAAATTTGGCTTCTCTCTTAATCATTACTTTATTGTCACTTTTGTACCACCATGTGGCAGCAGCACTAGATATTTAACGATATAGAAAATATTTTAGAGAATGTTACTATGTGAAGTTAGTGTGAGATTTGTAGGTACCAGTCCACTTAACCTCAGCCCTGTGGCCCTGGAGTTCTTTGGCTGTCACCGCTGGCTGACATTCACCTCATCTAATGTGTCAAACAAATGCTATGACGTTCTAAGTGAGTTGTGAAGGAAAAAGTCTTGGGGAGCTTGGGATGGGAAATGCAGTAGCTCTGTTAGCTAGAATATCCCATTCTTCATCCAAATATGAAAACAGGATATTTTATATGTCCCCTAAAGACAGCTCATGTCTCTTTCTCATCACCCTTCTATTAGAGTATCACACAGGACTGAATGCTCAATAAAGAGGTGAAAAGGGCAGTTACTCTAAAATAAACGATATTTGACTTGAAAGTGGGTACAGTCAAAGACCCCAAATATATTTAAAGTTATCCTTCTGGATAAGAAGTGTAACAGATAATTGAGGGCTTACACATTTGTTTCTTTGTGCAGATCTTTCTAAAATGTCCTAAACAATTACCTCAAGGAGTTAATAATCTACCAAGGAAGTAGGCATTAAATAATTAATCACCAGTGTGATAAATGCTGGTTACAGAGGAATAGTTCAGGTTGCCATGAAAGATATACTGAGGCACATAATCCACTTCTTGTACACGTTGTCCAAGCTGTTTCTTTTTCTTTAGACAGATTTTGATTTTCTCTCTACCAACTCTGAAACAAAACTAAGCACTCATGTCTCTCACCAAAGAAAATCAATCACAGAGCATTGATGAACAAAATGGATTCTACTGAAGATTTTTGTGCAGAAGATAGAAGATAGGGTTTAATTGCCTACAACATAGCAATAAACTCAATGAAAACCCCCATTAAAGTTAGTGTCTCAGCTTTCTTACTGTCCTTGTCAAGTTGTCCCTGGCCAATGAAAGAACTCCCCTTTATTACAATTAGCACTTCACATTCTGATTAGCACCAAATCAGATACACCAGGCTGAGCTGACCAAAGCAGGCAGTGGGGTTGGCAGTTCACAGGGTAGCTCTTTTCTAAGGTTTGGCTGCTTCAGAAAAGAGAAAAAGAGTACAGTGGAGAGAAGGTAGAGCAGTGGTTAGAAGCCCCCCACCACCAGCAACAGCTGGCAGCGATTCGACATGGTTACAAAGAAGGCAGCAGGAGCATCAGATGGCAGGGATTAGAGGTGGGCGGGGTGTGGAGCTGAGGACCTGATCGTAGAGAGAACAGGGCTCCTAAAAGCGAGCATTGCCCACTGAGGGGACAGTGAGGCCCCCACCTCCAAGGGACCCTCAAGGGCATAAACTCAAGAGTCAGAAATACAGAAGTTCCTCAACCATCAGCTCGTTTGCTTGACCGCCTACATCATCTACAAAGGTATTCTCTTCTCCTGTGCTGCACATAAAGTGGAAGGAGGTGCTCAGCCTCTTTCTCTGTCCTGCTCCACCCAGCTCTCAGCCTAGGAAGTAGTTGTACTATTGCCTAGTTTCTGCAATCTCGTGTCCTGACACCTATCACTTAACCCTTTATACAAAGTCCCCACGACTTCTCTGCATCCACCCTTCTTGGAACACATTAGCAAGTTTGTAAACAACGAATACTTTATTGTGCCCCAAGTTGAATTTTTCCATGGCACTCAAGCAACGGGAGCTACTCAGGTGGAAGTTTTTTTCCTGGCTCTTCTACCAATCGAACTTCTCTGCTTTCATTTCTAGACCCAGACATTTCTCTCCCATCTTGCATATGTATACCCTACATTTGTGTGATTGATTTTCTTTTTCCTTAAACATGCTGCTATTTACATTATTTCTTGTTTCTGATTACTTATTCAAATTATGAATGCCATTTGAGTTTTAAAATCAGTCATATTTCAGGGCTCTAATTTTCCATCAAGATTGATATATTAATACAAAGATTCCTTTGTCAGGTAAGAAAACAAGAGAACCTAAAATACAAAGCCATGTACACATTTGGTTTTCCTTGTACAGGAATAGAGGTGACTTGGGAGGCCAGGCTATTTTCTCTGCCTAGGAAATAGATGAACCCTTTCATTAACCATCAAAGAAAACAATTTGATAGTCCACAGGCAATGAGAAGTCCAGAACTCTTCCAGGAAGCTATCATGAAGTTCGTCACTCCTGCCTTTGTAATAACTCTTTACCTCAAATACCTTCCTCTTCACTGTTATGCATTCAGTTTCGTGCCCATATTCTCTGCTGGTCTGGAGGCTTCTGAAGGTCAGCGAATGTGATGCTCATGTTAAGTGTTTGCTATAATGACTGCAGTGCATTGCTAGAAACAGCAAGTCAAATTTGCTCTGTACCAATGGTCAGTTGTAATAATCTTATACCTTCACTGTGATTATTTTGTTAATTTGTTCTTTTTCAACTATTACAATCTGACTAGAGCATTAAAGAATTAAATCATCTTAAAAAATAACTTCTTACAGATATAAATGTTTACAAAATACTTTCTAGGTACCGGTATCTTAATAAAGTTCACCTGGGTATTCTGAGATCCACAAGTCTACAGTTGAATAGTTGATCAATGAGCTCCAAATTTTCTTCTTCCAGTTCATAAATGGCCTTTTCCAATGCTTCAACTTCCTTCCTTTGATTTGCAATCTGTTCTCAGAAGAAGTGAATGAATAGTTGCTCCTTATTGATTTAGTTCTATTTTGTTTTCTATAAGCAATTCAACTGTTGAAATTACTTTTGCCTAAGGGGAAGATCGATCCTGCATTATTTATTACTGGGTTTGCTTTGTTTTTCCTCTCTAAAAAAGAACGTATGTAGCTCCTTTTCAGATCATTTGCAGAACTTATTTGCATGGTTATGCAGTTGTTAAGTGAATGGCAGAAACTGTTTGTTGTTGTTGTTATTGTTTTTACACTTCAAAAACATCACTAGACTTATATTTGCGCTAGAGGCAGAGATAAATAAGACTAATTAATTTATCAGTATGGTATATTAACAGTTAAATAAAGATCTATATAAGCTAAATAAGAGTGAATATTTTAAGCAGAAGGAACCACGTGTGCACAGGCACAGTTATTTTGGTATGAATAGATCCAAAGGGGGAGTGGGGAGAAGCAGGAGAGGAACTGGACAATTAGGGAGGAGGCAAATGATGCTTAAAGGCTCTGGTTTTCGTCTTACAGTTTTCATCAGTCTTCAAGAAGTGTATTTTGATAACTTTTTCTAATGAAAGCTTGATCCTGGGAAGAATACACAGAAGAATGTGGATAGAATCCCCAATTCACCTCTCTTCCTCCAGAAACTGCATGAGCTATAACAGGTGCTGGTGGGGAGAGGTCAGAACAATAGAAGTAGGAGTGTAAAATAGAAAGTAATAGGCTGGTGAGAATAACAGAAAGGTAAACTAGAAAAAGTAATGTATCTAGAGGATATATGGTAACACAAGAAAGGCACAGGGGTTTAGATGGAGTATCTCTTGTTAGGAGCTGCCAAAAATGTAACTGAGATGAGTACTTAGAGATGATTAACATTTTTGATTTGTAATTGAGGGTTAATTATTGTATTTTAGAATCTGGAAACATTCAGCATATTACCACATCTATATCTCTGTCATATAAATCATTTATTAAATGATTGAATTCTCACTATGTGCAAGGTTCTGTGCTTGATGTGAAAGGAAGGATACAAAAGTGAATTAGGTATGGTTCTTCTCAAAAGAGTTTAATAGCCAGTGAACAAATATACAAATAATATATTATAAAACAATACTAGTATCATAGAAAAGGCTCAAATATTGCTGGTGGATTGGAGTTAGAAAGAAGAGAATATATTATTCACCTGCTTTAACCAATTAAGAAAACCACTTAAGTCCATAATACTAAATTACAAAGCTAGGGATTGGTGCTTTAGGCACTCATAATTTGAGAGATACTCAATCTGATTACAAGCTTGAATGCCTTAAGGAAAAGTTTATAATTTTCAAATGTCAAAGGATGAGAAAAAAATATATAGTTAGAAGTTGTAAACAGGAGGAATTAATAGAACATTTGGAAATGTTTGACCTAAGGGCTGGGCATGCTTGGCAGGCAGTACACAGTTCTTGGTCTCTTTCCAAGCTGAGAATGAGGGCCCTTCTGGGGAGATAAGCCCAATCTTTCAAGTTACGAATATCTTGTGACATCACCTACCCCTTTAGTCCTAAGTAAGGTTCTCATCCATCTTGCTCCCAGCCTTCTGAAATGTTAGAGAAATGAAAACTAGTTTCTTTTTATAGCAATATAAATACCTTTAGATTTCCGGAGTAAGAAATTGAAAAAGTTGAAGTAGAAAACCACTTTTCCCTCCCTGACACTCTGCTCTTAAAGAGCTCAAGAAATGCATTTAAGAAATTGGGAAAGATAGTTTATTTATAACTTAATAGCTAATAATTTAGTCAGGGACCTAGGATCCCCGAATAAGGCAAATGAAATTTTCCTCTCCAGGATCCAAGTTAACTTTATGCCTCCTCACACTTGAAGCTCTGCCAACCTTTTTTTTTTTTTTTAATGTATTTTTATTTATTTATTTTTGACAGAGAGAGAGAGAGAGAGAGAGAGAGATACAGAGACAGAGACAGAGAGAGAACTGAACTGGGGGAACGCCCCAGCTCAGTAAATGGGTCCGCACAGGCCGGGGCCGGGATTTGATCCCTGGTCCCCTGCGCTGCAAAGTGAGCGCTTAACCCACTGAGCCATCCCGGCTTCCCCTCTGCTAACCTTTTGAATCCCTTTTGTCTAGTTTTTCTAACTTTCCATTTGTTAAGTGAGTCCAAGTCATTTGGAAATTTCAGTTTCCTTCATTTTCCTAATAAGCATGCTAAGCAAAACCAGCTAATTAAAATCATGCAACAGGATGCCTCATATCCTTCCCAGAGACCTGTTTTTGGTTTTTGTTGAGAGAGAGTTAAAAGGAGAAATATTTTCAGGAGATCCATTATTAAATATCCCTCATTACTCATTCTAAATCTTTCTCAAAGAAATTAACTGACATACATTGTTCTATTTCCAGGTAATTTTCAATTCCTGTCATAGTACTTATAACTATAAATGGTTTTAATTAATTTTGTAAGTAAATTTAATAATGCTAAAATTAATACTTACTGAAATAAAGAGAAATTAAGTTTATTGAATTTTTTAAAAACAATTTGTCCTTTATTACTAAGATCTTTTTTGCTCAGGATTCAATTAAACTTGACATTTTTCTGTCTTTTATTTCCACTAAATTATGAGAATGAAATAATCAAACAAAACAAAATGTAATTTGTGGCTTTGGTAAGAAGGATTAAGGCACCAAAATAGCCCTTCTTATCAGTGAAATATAGATTTTTATAGTCATTTTCACTAAACCTAATATCTATGACATTTTATAAAATACAAGATTTGAACTGGGGGAAGCCGGGATGGCTCAGTGGGTTAAGCGCTCACTTTGCAGCCCCAGGGACTGAGGATTGAATCCCGGCCCTGGCCCGTGCAGACCCATATGCTGAACTGGGGAGTTCCCCCCCGTTCAGTTCTCACTGGGGTGAGACCCCGGCCCAGTTCCTGCCCTGTGCAGACCCACTCCCACCTGTGGAATGAAACTATGTGGAAAAACCAATGATGTACAACTATGGAGACTGTTCTGGACCCTCCCCCTTCTCTCTGTCTGTGTATCTCTCTCTCTCAAAAACAATAAAAATAAATCTTAAAAAAAAATTTGAACTGTTAAATTTTCAATAAGATTATACTGTTGATTTAATAAATGTATAAGAACTAAATTTCTCCCTAATATTCAAATGGGGAGCAAGTAAAAGGAAAGAAGGGAAGGAGACAGTGACATTTTTGCACTTCAAGTGTCTGAGCAGATGGTAAAAAAGAAGTACAGGAAGAAAAAATTTATGGAGAAATTCAGTGAGTTCTGCTTTAGGAATTTGGAATTTGGAATGCCTTTGGGACATCAAGTGGAAATATTTTTCAGACAAATAAAAATATAGGTCCACAGCTAAGGACTCACACAAATTAGTGCTGAACATGTACATTTGAGAAGCACATACAAAGAACTTGCTAACAAAAGCTATGTGTAGTTGAAGTAAATGCTCCCAAATGACAGTGAGTTGTCTGTCATGGCTAGCATTGAAGCACAGCTCCGGTGGCTACTTGTAGTGAGTGATGCACGTTTGTAACATGTGCACCTTTGTAAAACTCTTGCAACATCCAGACCAAAGATCACCTGCCTGTTACATCCAATAACATGTTCTCACATCTTCACCCAAGATTAAGCCATATACTAATATTTGATTCATCCCTCCACTAAATGTAGCTATACCCATGGGCATTTTTTCATTCAGTAACTAACGAGCATAGATTATTCATTGTCTCAGGGATTTTTAGTTGAAAAGGCATAGCCTGATCTGTGCAGTGAAGAGACAGATGCATACATAGCCAATTTCAACATACTGTAGTATGAATGATAATGAAACAAGTGAGCACTGGGGAAAATGCACTTAAGATTTCCTGGGGCGGTTCCAGAATGAAACTTAAAATCAAAATCAGTGCCTAAACGAAGAGTTGACATTTTCCAGGCAGATGAAGGTAAGAAGATGAGGGCTGAGGGACGAGTGCGTGCAACGCCAGGCAACAGGGCAGTGCCCTATAATAAAGGATGTCTAGAGGTCCTCACGTGACCACCGCCGGGGGTATGACATCCCTGGCCCCCGGGGAGAGGTGGGCAGCTCAGTTCCTGCATGCTCTCCAGAAAGGTGTGAAGACAGCCCGACGGCCAAGCTGGGATGAGATGTACAGACTGCAGTGGGCAGCGACATCGTGACCATTGGCAAATGGCTATAATTATAGGTTTGGTGTTGGCTGCAACTCAGTGTCCAAAAGGCCAGAGCAGTCCAGGGCTGGAAGCAGACTAAATTACTTCCTCCAAGCAGAAAGGCAGAGATAGGTCTGAGCCCTCTTTACTAACATTCCCCACAAGAGGGCATGTAAGCCCCTCCTCTTTATACATCATGGGTCTATATTAGAGACGAGCAGGGGGAGGAAAGAAAATCTAAAAGACTGAACATTTATCCGAAGGAAACCATGTCATTCCAGAGCAGTAATTTACAAAGCAGACAATGAGGTTAGACTGATTCTATAGCCTTGCTCCTATCACCCAGAAGGAAGTAGGGTCCTGAGGAAGGCCAGATGAATTTTAAGGTGTAAAAGAAGCTTCATACAGTTGAATATATTTTGTGAATTGTGATGCCAAAAATGATTTCTGGTTATTATTGAAATTATTTATGGTATGCATTGAGTAACAGCTTATAATAAGATTAAGACTCCATTTGAATTTTATTTTACCTCAGTCACAGTTCCATTCTTTCCCCATGACTTCAGCTCATAAATGAGTCATTTCCAGTTAAAAAAAAAAAAAAAAGAAGAAACTGGTTTTAAAAATTCCACTCACCTCTTTTTTTAACCAGTCATTCTCCCAGATCTCTTGGCAGCTGCCCTTGTCGATGAACCTTAGAGCATTCTAAAAGAAAGTTTCTCTATTAAGGAAAAGTTGCCACATGGTGATTCACAATTTTAGCAATGGTGATGTACAATTAATTTATACGATCATTTGTTTTCAATTATGTTTTGCAGTTACTTTGGAAACATACCTAAGAACTTTTGGTTCAGTGTTCTTTCTTTACTACTCTACTGTATCGTTTTTGCTGATTTATACTGCTAAGAACAGGAAATGTAGAGAACTGAACAATGGCTGTCTGTTCAGTTTAGCCTCCACTGTGACTGAATCTGCTTGCCATGGTGATATCGATCATTAAGTGATCTGCTGTACAGTTAGGATGCCTAAATTGCAGTGTTCAAACGTTCTTCAAGTTTATGGTCAAAGTAAAGATATAATCCAATGTAATAGTGAAAGCATGAATAGATTACATTACTACCTCTTTAATTTGACTCAAAGCAACCCTCAAGGCCTAAAATTTTACGATCCTTTGCTCTCTCAATTCTGATATTTATGGCATAAGAAAATTCAGAAAGATTAGAGAATCTTCACTTCATCATCTCTGTCCTTTCTTGCTGAGTCCACGTCAGAACCAGGTCTACTGATTTTTACAGCCCCTCTAACACTTTCTGCTTCTCATGCCAGTAAGAACAATATACATATTTACAAACCTAACAGCAGAGTTTCAGGGTGGCAGGCTATAGCTATACAATCTCCTGGAAAAAAGCATTTTAGATGAAGAAAACAGGAAAAGCCTTACTTAGTAGGTTCATAAAATGTAAATTCATTTAAAATTATTTGGCTATTTACAGTTTCACACAAAGGAACTTTATAGTGGATGACAGATCATATTTATCTGTGAGGTACTTTTATATGGATACCATATTACAAATTTAATATTCAATAACTGAAGGGCACAACCAAAAGAAAAGAAATTAGAAAAAAATCTCATTTATAAACATGGACAGAATAATTTTAAAATATGTGAAGGTAAATTTAACAGTGTTTAGAGTTGGAACATTTACAATAATTTTTTTTCTTTACATCATGCTAAATTAAGAATGGGTGTACATTTTCTAGGAAGAATGAACTTTTATTCTTCCTACTCCAATTGATACTTATAAAGTTTCCTGAAAAATAAGTTTATTTGAGCAGAAGTAGGAAGTAGCTCATAACTGAAGTTAGCTGATTAATGGCTTAATTCACTAACAATGGAGCAGTAGTTTTCAATTTTAGTTACAAATTGGAGTCTGCTGGACACTTTGAAAATCCAGAAGCCCAGGCAACATCCCAGGCCGATTACATGGGCATCTCTGTGGGTGGGTCCCAACCACCAACTGGGTTAAACAAATTTCTCAAGTGACTCCAATATGCAGCCAAAGACATATCTGTACAGCCAGATAAAAAAAGAGGAAAATTAATGTGTGTGGGTGTTTAGTAATGTAGAGAGAAGAAAATGTATCATGTAATGATTATAAGAAAGAATCTGAAGGAGACATCTTGAGTTGAATCTTGATTCTGTCACTTCCTCTGGACAAGTTACAAAATTTCTTTGTGCTTCACTCTTCTAATCAAATCTCTACCTTACAGAATTGTTGAGAGACTTAAATGTAAAATGCAAGGAACAGTATGTGGAATACACCTTATTATACAAGGGGTGGTCAAGAAATTCATGGAACGAAGGGGTTACTGGAGAAGTAGGAATACTAGTGTGCACATGATTGTGTGACTTATTATTAGTATATGTGCCAAATGTCAGCCTACTCGTGTCTGTATTCTTTCAGATCTCACTAAAGAAGCACATCAAATGTGAAGGAAACCTCAAGTATTGGGTAAAACTGAATTTCGCACCATTTTTAAGTTTCTCATGAAATAAGGGAAAACACCTCAAACCATTTTGGAAGAGATGTTAGTGGTTTACAGGGACTGTTGCCCTGGAAAATCCATGATTTACACATGGCATAGCCTTTTCATGCAAGGTGGAGAGTTTATTAACGATGACTTCCATCCAGGGTGCCCTGTTGAGGCCACTTCTTCAGACATGGTCAAAAAAGTTGAAAAACTTGCCATGGAAGATGCCAGATTGAATAAAAAGCACCTTGCAGCAATGGTTGGAGTATCGTCTACAACCATTTTGAATGTTCTCTATCATCATCTAAGGATGTCAAAAGTCAGTCCAAGATGGGGACTGAGAATGCTCATGTGGCTTCAAAAACAACTGTGAGTCGAGTGTTCATGACAGTTTTTGGATCTCTGCAGAAACAACAAAGATGAAGTTTTAAATCCATTGTCACAGGAGATGAAACTTGGGTTCATCATGATGAGCCTGCGTCAAAGCCGGAGTCCATACAGGGGCATGAAAAGGTCACACCACCCCTAAGAAGTTCAAGGTGTCACAATTGGCTGGAAAAATAATGGCTACTGTATTTGGGGGTATGAAGCATCCTGCTGGTTGAATTCAAGGATAAGGATGTTACAATAATGAGAGTACTCTGTCAGTCTGCTGAAACTCAAGTTTAAAAGAATCTGTGAAGGAGAAAAGCAGAGGAAAATGGACTGAAGTGCTGCTGCTTTTGCACGCGCCTGTACATAAGAGCAATGTTGTGTTGGTTACTGTTCAGGGTTGTGCCTTCCAATTGTTAAACCACCCTCCCTACAGTCCACACATGGCTCTATGTGATTCTTATTTGTTCCCAAATGTGAAGAAACAGCTTTGAGGGAAGAAATTTACAGATGACAAAGAGGTTAAAGCTGCAATTTCAGCATATTTTGAAGGCAAAAACAAAACTTTTTTGAGAGTAAAATAAACTTACTGAGAGATCTGGAAAGTGTATTAAGGTTAAGAGTGAATATATTGAAAAGGAAAAATAATAAATAGGGTGTTTTTTTTGCCCTTTTTCCCCTTTATCCATGAAGTTCTTGAGTACCCCTTGTATATTGAACATGTATACTGGAAACATACTTGATCTACATATATACTTTTAGTCAGCTTAACAATGGTCACGTCACTTGTTGATTTTACCTTATAGTCATCTTTGGTCACAAAGTGGCCAAATTGCATGAGTAGACAAACCATTGGTCAGTTCTCCATAATCCTCTGTTATTTGTATAACCAGTAAAAATTGTGCAATAGGACAGTAACAATAAAAGAACAATTGAACCAATAGGGAAGCAACAAACAATTGCAAGTAAAATTTAGTGAAGAACTTTAGAAAAGACCAGATATTTATGATTCTGAAGAAGAGATATTCCAGATGAAGAGACAATCCCAGTGGGGACCTCACTGATTTAGGAAATAGTCTGGAGACTGGGGAAGGACAATGAAAAGAAAAGAGAGTCAGATATCTTGTGTAAAGCAAAGGGATTACAATTTCCATATAAGATTGAAAATTATATATCAAATTGTTTTTCATATCCCAAGTTTTTAAAGCTCAAGTAAAGTTAACTCTCTTAGGTTTGGATATGTAAGAAAGTACTTTTTATGTTTTATTTTATTTTAGACAAAGTATACTTCATTCTATAATTCATCCAAAACTTTAATTTAATAATTCATTATAGCCATTGTTATTATACTTATAAAAAACAACTGAATAATAATTAACTGAGCTCTTGTTCCTTATGAGGCACTATGCTATTTAAATTATTCAACCCTCATGCTATTCTTTAAAGGTAAATATTATTTTTGTCCCCTTTTTGTAATAGATTAGGAAACCAAAGCTCAGAACGTTCAAGTAATAAATTTAGTTTATACACCCAATAAGTGGTAGTGCTGCAATTTAAACTCTGCCAAATTCTTAACCATTGTAACCTACCACAAGAAAAAATAGGGAGAAAGTTCTGTTTTATCTTGTTTTTCAGAAAATTGAAATATACCTGTGTGGCCCACTCCTTCTTTTGGTCCAGTTGCAATGAAGTTTCTCTGATTATTCTCTTTCTAGCATCTTCCAGAGTGATTTTATATTGTTCTTTAAAAAGAAAATTAGAAGTCTTAATAAGACTGATCCTAGGTAAAACTATGATGTTAGTAAATTTTATCTTCTATGATCTCCAATTCTCCTTTCTATGTATTTTCCACTAAATTTTCAGGGTATGTTTTTTTAATTGTTACATTTATTGGGGTGACATTGGTTGATACCAATTACATAGGTTCCAGGTGTACAATTCTACATGACATTGTCTATACATCGCATTATGTGCTCACCACCCAGGATCAGCTCTCCTTCCATCAGCATATATTTGATGCCCCCTCCCTACTCCCCCACCCCCACTCAGTACTCTCCCACCCACCTCCCCCCCTTACTCTCAGGTAACCACTAAACTATTGACTGTGTCCCTGAGTTTTTGTTTCTTTGTTACTTTCAGTTTTATATTCCACCTATGAGTGGGGTCATGTGTACGGTACATTTTTAATGATGTATCTAATACCTACAATTAGAACAGATGTTCCAATAATTTACTAGTATGTTAATGTGAATTACTTGTATATGATATGTTCCCCAAGAATATTTGTATTTGAAATGATTGCTTCTCCAAAGGGAGAATTTCCAACACTTGGCACTTGTGTGGCCATTTACCCTTCACATCACACAACTGCAGATTCCACAAGAGAAATATAAAGATCTGATTATCCACTTGAGTAGCATCCTGTACACCTGATTCCATCTAACTAAATTTCCGCTATTTTTGGCACGCATTTCCTGGGACAGGAAAGGCGACATGGGAAGAGGAGAGAGAATGGTAGGGGGAGCGGTACAAGTCTGTAGACCTTGCTCGGAATTGGGCCGGAGTGTGAAAGGAGGACAGAGATGAAGAAGTGCAGATTCTTTATCCTCTAACAAATTTTCTCAGCTCATATATGTTGGAATCAAGAGAGAGCAAAGGATCATAAAATTTCAGGACTTGAAAAGTGCTTTGAGATCATAAAACCAATACTCCTGTTTAAGGAAAGTAAGGTGCCATGCCATTAAGGCAGCTATACGAAGTGGAGAGAAATAAAGCTGAATAAATGAGTCCAGTTTATTCATTGTTTTATACAACAAATCATCACCAAGATTTTTTTTTTATGTGTATGATACTGTTTAAGGTACAGGGGATACTGCTGAATAAGAGACAACACCACCTCCACTCAACACCCCCATCCTTGTGACACATACACTCTAGTCAAGAAGCCAGACCACCCACAAACAAGCAAATAAATAATATTTCAGGTGGTGATGTGTGTGATGAAGAAAAACTAAAATTCTCTATTTTAGATAGTGTGATCAGAGAAAGCTTCTCTGAGGAGACAACATTAGAGCAAAGATTAAATAACATGAGGGAATCCTCAAGGAGCAGTAGGAGGGTACTACTTCAAATTCGAGAACAATAAAAGTGAGTTGTATTTTATGGTAACGTCTATGTTATATGTCCCCATTTAGTTGTGTCTTCTGACCTCTGAAGGATAATTATTTGGAGGTCAGAAAGTATTTTCCCATAAAAATGATGTTGACAATTGTGATTGCTAGATTTCTGGCCCAGAGACCCACTTAACTTACTCTGTAACTAAATAATATTAATAGTATTGTATCAACAGTGCTGTGGAACCTAACTGCCGTTTAGGATATTGTTTCAAAGGGAAAATTTTCTCATAAGTCAGAGATCTTTGGCTACAGGGTAGGAGATGGGCAAGTCTGCTCTTTCAGTAATTTAGAGCTAAACTAAGGCTCTGAAAACGGGACCAGGGAGCTAGGCAGGAGTGACTCAGCCTCCTCTGTACTTTCTTTGGCATAACTGCTTCTCCTATTAGATGAAAACTCTGAAAGCAGAGTGTGAAAGCTTTCTTCCATATCTTCCTATTACTGCAATCCCTGGGACACAACAGATACTGAAAATATTTTGACAAAAAATGAAATCTGGCAAACTGCACATCGTTTTTTGAAGATATCATTTGAAACAACCAGGCTTTGGCACAGGGTAGCAGCAGCAAATGATGACACTTGAACAGTAACTTCGGTGGGGAGGGGAAGGGGGAAGAAAACGGGAGAGGGGAGAGTTCCCCAAGTGGTACAGTGGCCAGAAGGGGGCTGGGATGATCAGTTTCTGCCTGTAATGGAGCTGAAATAAGAGTGTCTGACTGAGGCAGTGGTTAATAGAGAGTTCAGGAGGTTTTGGAGGCTGCTCTAACTTGACATCTGAAGAATTAGAAAATGGAAGTCTCCATTATTGCAACCTACATACGCTCATTTCTAGAACCTATATTTTTCTTACTTGTTCAAAGTAATGACTTGAACACACTTATCATTCCAATCTTGTTTCTGATTGAATTTCTTCCTTAATTCAGGACCTAGTCCACTAAATGAATCCTGGGCATTATTTGAACTTTCTACCCCCCAGAAAGAACACTCAGTCTAAATGTTGAAATGGATCCAGAGTTTAGCTTTAATGGATTTTACATTCTTAGCATCTGACAGAAACCATAAAACTCTGGAGCTTGATAACATTAAATATTAATTCTCTGCTGTAAATAATAAAAAATAGATGGCCAAGTATGCTCTGACTGAAGTTGTAGCACTCTCTGTTGCCATATTAATATGGGAAAGGCAATAATAACATCAAGCTCTGTTCCAAATTCCATACAAAATTCTATGGACTGTTTTTCTTCTTAAATGCAGAGTAACCAGAGCACAAGGGTGGGTGTGAAAATCTCATTGTTATTCTTTGCAATTCAGACGATGTTTCAAGTAACAACGATTAACCATCCATTTGTGAATACAGCCAAAGAAACTGAGAGTATGCGAAAGTTTCATTCTCATAAAAGTTTGGAACATTGTAAATGGAAGCGGGGGATGGGGGTGGGGGATCATGACTTCGTGCCTTGAGACTCCTGGCTGCTCAGATGCCACGTCTAATATAATCACTTCTCAGAAGCTGACCGCAAAACCACGCTTGCTGAAGCTTGCGTTGCATTGTTCTCTCTCTGTTATGTCTGGCTCTGCTTTGGTTGACTCGTCCACGGCATTTTGGGAGTCTGTTGTCCACTCTTCACACACTTCTGGTGTCACACTGCTTTATTGTGTTGATCCTCTGCTGTGGTGGCGGCCTTCTTCCAGCCCCATCTGGAGAAAACCGAGCAGGACAGGTGGCAATCATGGCCATATAGCAATTTCTTCAGGCACAGTGTGTGTTAGAGAGCCATGCCCACTGCACTGAATCCCAGAGCTGGGGGGACTGTTTGAAGCATATTGGTTTGGGGTCTAACACACCTGGGTTCAAATCCCATTCCCACTACTTACTAAATTTGTGAGTTTGGTAAGGGCAGTTAACTGTTTGTGGCCTCGGTTTCCTCATCGGTGAACTCAGCACAGTGATACATGAGGGCTGTCTGGAAAAAACCTAGCCACTGTCGATATAATGAGAACGGTTATGTGACTGGATACTTTCTGGAACTTGTTAAGGGTTAGATGAGACATGGTGTAGAGTAGTAGGTTTTAGAAATATGAGCTCTCTTGGAGATCATCAAGGGACTCTCATTTTACAGATGAAATTGAGATTCAAAAAAGTCATGTTACTTTTTTGTAAGTGGATTTGAGCCCAAGTCTTTTTTAATTCACTGTTAGTGTACAAAGAACTTTTATGGATACCTGTCCTATGCACCTGGTGAAAGACAAAAGTAAAAATGACCCAAGACACTAACATCTAATGACCCCACACTTTCTCCATCCTGGGCCTAATCCAAGATTTATTTTCCTTTTATCAAGGGCAAGAGCCTTGTCCTTAATACCTCAGTGACTGTGTTTCCTATACCCAGTGTCCTAACATCTATTAATAGCTAGAGTTCAGGGAAGCAGCTCTAAGTGCTTCCTCCCTCTTCCCCCAGGGCTCAGTGTGGCTACTGTGAGGCCGGGCTGGACAGCTGAAGCAAAGAATGGTTTGTGCTGAGTCTGATCCATGACCCGTGAGGACACCTTTGGTCATCTTCAATTATGTAAGTGATCACTCCTGCTCTCTTCACTCTGGGCTGGAAAATATTGAAAGGGTTGGTCTGAAGCAATAAGAGAATAGGGACCAGCACAGAGCAAAGCAGAAGTGCCACAAAAGGGACAGACCATGAGGGATAAATGTAGGGAGGAGCCATCCCTAGGGCCACCATGATCCAGTGGCCTGTTTCCATCTTCAGCGCTACCATTCTTCACTAGAAGTGTTATGTCCAAGAAATGTTCCATGGGCACACCCAGCAACCTGATTTTTGTCTCTTCCTTTTAAAAGTCATACTGTGAGGCTAGTAACTCTGTCTCAGTAAGATACATGGCAAACCGTATGCCCTTTCTCATTCCTTGCTGATACTAAGAGGTCCTCCAATCAGTATTTTTGTACTAATCAAACTTCCAACTTCATTCAAAGTTATGGCTCTTCCCCTTTCTAGCCTGGACCTACTACCATTTCCTCTGACTTGAACTTCTGTGGCTCCTCCCTCAGGGCTGAAGTCAGGAGCACAGAAAGGGACAAGAAAGCTCTCACCTGATACGTATGACTTCAAGCTAGTGTCTCACTTTCTGGTCCCAGCTGGCAGTTAAGGCTGATTCTTCCTCTCATGGGGGTGTGTTTATAGTTCTTCAGAAGACCCCCCTAGTTCTCAATCTCCTCCTCCCTCCAGCACATACAGGCTCTCATTTCTCTGTTAGGACACCACCACCTCTCTAATCAGCCCTCAGGCAAGATTTAACAGGACTGTATCCAGCTTTGTCCCACAAGAGACACTCCTCCTCTCTCTGCCACAACAGACTCTGGGAGTGCAGGCTGCTGTAGACTGAATGTTTGTGTTCCTCCAAAATTCATACTTGCATGTTGCATCCTATGCCCCAGTGTGATCGTACTAGGAACTGGGGCCTGTAGAATGTCATTAGGTAAGGAGGGTGGAGCCTTCAGTGCCTTTATCAAACACACCCTAGAGAGTTTCCTTGTCCCTTCCCCCATGTGAGGACACAGTGGAAAGATGGCCTATAAGCCAGGAAACAGGCAGGCTCTCATCAGACACGAGTCTGCTGGCATCTTGACCTTGACCTTCCCAGCCTCCAGAACTGTGAGAGAAATACATTTCTGTTACTTATAAGCCACACAGTACATGGTATTTTGTTACAGCAGCTCAAATGGCCTAGCCCAGGACAGCAGGCCCCTCTTCTTGATCTGCTGTTAGAACTGTTAGCTAGTCTGCCATGTATCCCTTAGCTTTCTCAGGGATGGTTCATAAACTAGATCTCAGTGTTCCACAAACTGTAGGGGACACATATCGGATAATCTGAGGACTTTCCTTAAAGACTTTCCATCTTGAATTGAGGTGAAGGAGGAATTACCCTTTACCTGCCCCTTGGGGGACAGTGTAAAACTAATAGCACACGAAGAGCTCTTTCCAAAAACTGTTCCCTAATTTCTAACAATCTTTTCTTGGCCTCTCCAACTTCTTTTATAGGTTGGAATTCAGTGGTTGAAGGTCTGAAACCAGTTTTCTGCCTCATCATATTATAAGTCTGCATGGTGATATCTCACTTTACTTTGAAACGTGACATCCATTACATGGCCATTCCAGTTTAAACTGAGACTGAAAAAGATTCCTTTTAATATCCTGTTTCACTTACAATAACCTCCTTTTTAAAAAAATACTTCTTCCTTGCAAGTATAGTAGTCTAACACAAACCCCATGATCATGGGTGTGGGAGGAGACTTCCAGAAAAGTCATGGAAGAAGGAAGGGGGGAACAGGGAGAAGAAAAAGGTAGTAAGGCTTCATATATATTGATTTAGGAGCACTGCTCTTATTCATTGTGTACAATTAGTGGTCTCCAAAGTGCTTTAAAATCCCCTGGAAGAGTTGTTGTTGCATGGTTAGGAGAAGTGCCTCAAACTAATAATAAGATAAGCCCATAACAGTCATTTCCCCATGACACTAAAAATCAGCTACAAAACGAGATACAGCCAGCAAGTAGTTCAATGTATAAATATTACCACCACCCCAAAGTTAGATACAACAGCATGAAAAATTTTAGCTGAAAGAAATCATCAAAATTTCTAACCAAGATAGTAGGTTAAGTGTATATGGTACCAGGGAACAAATACATAGACAGATCAATAGAACAGAAGAGAAAGTACAGAAAGAAATCCAAAGAGACAGGGAATTAAAGTGTGATAAAGTCAGCATCTCAGATTAGTAGGATAAAAATGGATTATTTGATAAATGATGTTGGGACAACTAGGAAAAATAAAATATTTAAATATAAAAGTTAAGCCATAAAATTTTTAGAATAACAAAAAAAAAGAATAAAGAAATTTTTTTAGAATAAAATATTAGAGAATTTATTTCTAATGTCAGAAATTGTAAAATGAAAGACTGATAAATTGGGCACTATAAAATTACAAAATTTGCTTATATGTACATTCTATAAACAGAAGACTAATGACAAAGGAGAAAAATATTTGCATCTTCTATAAGTCAAAGAGCTAATTTCCTTAAAATGTAAAGAGCTCTGCAATACAATAGAAAAATAGGCAAAGGATGTGAACAGATGGTTTACATAAAAGAAAATTCATACGGTTCTTGAACTTACAAAAAGATTTTCACTGGTGCTTACAAAAAGAGACATGGAAATTAAAGCTACAGTGAGATACTGTTTTCTACCTATAAGATTGGCAAAGAAAACAGGATTGGTTAACATCCCTTCCTGTTGAAGATACGCGAAAATAGGCATCCTCGTGCATGCCAGGAATAAACTTGGTACAACCTCTATGGAAGGCCACACCTATGAAAGTAATCACAAATAGGCTGTTTGGGCCCACCATTTCTCTTTAGAGATACATGTAAATTAAATCACAAAAATATAAGAATATTCCTTGCGGTAAAATGAGATATGTGTACGGATATTCATTTCAGCGTTATTTGTAATAGTAAAAGACAGGAAACAACCTAAATGCTTATTTGTAGAGGACTGGTTAAAAAATTATAGTACAGGGGATGCTGGGACAGCTCAGCAGGTTGAGTGCTTGCCTTGCAACCTTGAGGCCCGGGGATTGAATCCGAACCCTGGCTCTTACAAACCCATATGCTGAACTGTGGTGGTGAAGGTTCCCACCTCCCATGTGGGGGGCCCCAAGTTTGGTTTCCTCCCTGCACAGCCCCACACCCACCTGTGTGGAATGAAACCATGTCACAACTAATGATGTACAACTATGGAGAACTGCTCTGGGCCCTCCTCTCTACCTCACCTTCTCTCAAAACAATAACATAAATCTTTTTAAAAATTATGGTACAATAGAACAAAGCAGCTGTTGGGAGAATGAGGAAGTACTAACATGTACTGATCTCTAAGGATGTCCATATTGTTATACATCTATAGCATGCTGTTTGTGATATATGTGTATATGTGGAATATGCATAGAACATTTCTCGAAGACTACCCAAGAAACCGGCAATAGTGGCTTTATCTAGAGAGAGACTATGAGTGACTGGATGTGGCTGGGCTCAGAGGGTGTCACTCACTCTGTACTTTTTCTTTTGAGGCAGAGAACCCTTTGAAAAAGTATAACTCCAAGCCCAGACGGATTTGGGGCTGGATTTACACTACCATTTGTGGTGCAGAGGCCCTGAGCTGAGAAAGTTGCATAAAAAATGATTCCAGAGTTGGAGTGTCTGGACAGGGCCTCAGCAGGAGATGATGGGAATAACCTGGCAAGATCCCCTCCACAATGTAGGGAACCATCCCCCGGAGGGCTCAGAACTCATCCACCACAGTTCCTTCAGGCCACAGTTCTCCCATTTGTTGTGCTATGACTTTCTGTCTTGGGAGCTCTGGTGTTCTTTTAAGCCACGATGCTCACCTTAGTGACACACAGGTGGTCTCGTGGTCCCCAAAGCTCGTCCCGGTAAGCTTCCTGTTCCATAGCCTCTCAACCTCCTGCCTCCCGTTTGTTCTCCAGGTCACTCAGCTTAACACTTCAGCATTGACTTGAGCATTTCTCTAGAAGGACTCTGGTTGTCCAGCCTGGCCGGGTTGTTTTAGTTCAGCTTGCCTCGGGTGAATTTCCCTTCTAATATAACCCAGGCCCAGGCCCCTCCTGCCTGAGTGGTCTTACCCCAGACCCAGGTGTGGGAGCACACAGACGCCACCCACAGAGAAGGAAACTTCTTCATTCAAGTCAGTTCTCACGGGTTTCTCCACCGCTGCCTCCCATCCCGTTACTTCCCCTTCTCAGTTTCCTAGTAGTTCCAGGGTAGTTTCTCCACTTCCTCCCTCCACCTTTGTCCATAGGCTCAGAGCTGCTGACTAACAGCACAGAGGAATGCATGGGTCAGGGACTACCCACCACATGTCGGCCCTTAGAGAGTTTACTGAACTTGAACTAGCTTTGTTGCCACTGACCTGACATTTTCTCGGCATTCTCTTTAACTTTATTGATGTCATTTTGTAAGGAGATAATGAGTTTAGCATGTTGTTCACTCCCTACATTCTTGTATTCTTCCCAATATTCTTTCTCACCGAGTTTCTCAAGATATAGTTTCTCAGCATTACTTATCTGCAATCGCATATCTGTTGAAAGAAAATCAAAACACCATGTCATTTCTGGTGCCCTTGTAATCATTATATGTTGCTATCTGATTTTTTGAAGGTAGGGTCTGATATTAAAATGCTGTTATCTCACAAATACAATTTTATATGTATAAATTTAAGGAAATCTATACTATTCAAACAATTGTTTAACTATTCCTTATGACTGGAAATCTAAGTAAAATTAACCTTACAATTCTAAAGTAGATGTGTGGTTTGGGGCCACACTTGAGAACTATAATAGACAATTAAGCTATATATCTAAGAACTAACAAGTTTAAATTATTCTTGTGCTAGCTTAATAAGGATTGTCTTGCACATTACATTATATTGCTTATACATTTTATTAGTAAATTGTCATTTTTTCTGGCCATATGCCTCTAGGCAAAGTGATTTCATCTTACATCATTCCGTGGTCCTTGGCAACCATTTTTGTAAGTTGTTTTCTTCTGTCATCTAAAGTTTATTTGTATGAAATGGTAGCATATGATAGTCATAACAACATATCTTCTCCTGCCCCCATGTATAAGACTTCAGAGTAAAATATAAGTTCCTCAGTTAAATACATACAAATGGTGAGCTATCTCAACTTCATATATAAACTTTCAGTTTGCCCTGGCACACTTGCTAAACATGATATTGTACCCAATCCTAAGGCTGAGTATCATGCTGGTGAATATTTTGGAAAAGGAAGCATCGCCAAGAGCCAGGTATAATGAGCTCAACAGCTAACGGGGGTCACCGCCACACAGAGCTCCTGCTGGCAATGCCACAACGTCGTCACCTCTGTAAATCCACTTAGCACAGAGTCTGGCAATTCGTTGGTGCTCAATAAATGTTTATGGAATGTCTGACGCATTTCAGTCAGGCCAGAGGGATGTTTTTCAGTCCAGAGGGCCAGAAGGACTTCAGACACGTCTTTTCCAAAGTTGTAAATAAGATTATGTATTTAAAAATCCCTTAATAAGCGGAGCTTGTCCGCTGTCCCCACCCTGTGCACGGTCAGCTTTTGTGGGGTGCTGACTGACATCTCTGAGGATTTGCAAGGAGATGGATGTAGCGGCTGTTGTTCTCTTTCTCAGAAGCCCCCTTCCGGTCCCTTCTAGCAACAGCTACCCTCTGTCAAATAAGTCGCCCAATTACAGTGGCCCCGTCTTTTGACCATAAGGATTGCTCCAGGGGTAAGCATGTGCCCTTTCCTAGGTACATTTTCACTTAAACTGGTGGAAAACATGTCTCTCGTCCCCATTTTGAAGATGTAAGAATGTAAGGCCAGAGGTGGCTATGGTTAGAGTTCCAGCCTCCTGGGGAGAACAGCCTTAAAAAAAAGGAAGCCAATTTTCAGGGTGAAGAAAAGAAGGGGGTGAGGGAGAGAGGGGAGGAGTGATAAGAGGGGGAGAGGGAGATTTTTTTTCAAGCTGAGACTTGACAGCATGGGAGGCTCTGGGTCCAGGTCAGGAGCACCAGCCTTTTCTGCTTAGTTATATGAAATAATTAGTTATCCCCTTTATGCTGAAGCGAGTTTGGGCTGGAATTTTATCCAACTGAAAGAGTTGCAAAGGATGGAAGAAAGGCGTTATATCAGCACTTCTCAAATCTTACTTAAAAAAATTTTTTTTTATTGTTTTTGACAGAGAGAGAGAGAGAGAGAGAGAGAGAGAGAGAGAGATACAGAGACAGAGAGAGAGAGATACAGAGACAGAGAGAGAACTGAACTGGGGGAGCTCCCCAGTTCAGCATATGGGTTCGCATGGGCCGGGGCCGGGATTCGATCCTCGGTCCCGGGCGCTGCAAAGTGAGCGCTTAACCCACTGAGCCATCCCAGCTTTCCCTCCTTTTTTTTTTTTTTTACATTTCTTTCTTTTTTTTTTTTAATTGATCAAATCTTACTGTGCATAGAGCAATCCCCTAGGATCCTGTCCAAAGGCTGATTCCGCTTCAGCAGGCCTGCATGGGTCTGAGCTTCTGCAATCAAACAAGCACCCTGTGAAGGTGTGGCTGCTGCTCCACAAACCAAACTCAGCTACAAGTGACCGCCTGGGATGTAACATCTGTGCCTCAGCCATCTTTTCAGGGGCATCTGCTCTCTCCTTTCCCCCGCTCCTCCGCATCTGTGGGCATCTTTCTTCCTTGGACCGCACACATGCCCTGTCCTTGTCTGCTGGGCTCAGTCATCCCACTGGGCCCGTCTTGTGTGGCACATATGCTTGACACTCAGCCCAGACCAGAAACAGGCACACCTCAACTAACTGGGGCTGTTCCCCTTTGAAGGCAGTTTAGTGAGCACATCTGAGTATCTGTTTTGGTCCCACTGCCATCTCAAGGGACTTGTTAAAATAGTCCTTCCAAACACAAGTGAAACTGTCCTGGAGCGGAGCCCTGCAAATACGGTTGCCCCTAGAGAGACTTGGGTAGGAGGAGGTTTATGGGAACAGTTTGGAGCACCCCCCACCCCCCACCCCCCCCGCGCCCCCCAAATGAAGTCTGCTGATTAATGTTTGGTTTGGGTAGTGATTTCATTCAAAGCAACGAATATCTATGAATGGATTGCCTGCTCTGTGCAAAGTGCTTGGGTTCAGGCTCTATGGAAAATCTGGAGGAATTCAGGAAACTCCAATCCCGCGTTTTGCCTCCCAGCTTCTAGTACTGCTTCCCGAGAGCACTCAAGTCTCTTTCCCATGTCTTCCAGCTTCTAGCAGAGACAATATTGATAGAAGTTCTGACAAAAATAGTTTTAGCAATCTTAGCTGCAAGTTTGGGATGAAGGAAGAGGAATTGAAAAGAAAACCTGTGTGTAATTGACCCCCAGGACCCCAGCATTTCCAGAGTATGTTCTGAGCCTTTCACCTCCCATGCCCAGCATCATTTCTATTCACATCCTCCAAACCTTCCCCCTTTCCAAATATAACCCCGCTTTCCCCATCTATAATAAATGTAGACTTAACTCCCTTAAAGATATTGGAGTGGGGAAAGCTATATGATTATATTCACCTTGTCATCCCCCAATCTAAACTGAGGCTGAAGCCAATGAAGCCAAGAAATAAGAAAATTTCCCAAAAGAAAACAATTCCCCACCGTGAGGAGTTCTGAGTGGCAGCTAACAGGATATTGTCCAGTGTACAACAGACAGGTGGTATTCATCTGTCTTTGTTCCTGATCTTACTTCTCACTTGGTTTCAGTATCGCTGCCCATTTTATTTCCTTCTTCTGTTCATTTACCTACATGTGCTTGTGGTTGTGGTGATATGATGCCATCTGAAATATGTTTGCAGCCCGTTTTGAACATATTAGGAAACAGAAGCATTAATATAATCATGAAATAGTTTGACATAGCTTATGATAATTTTCTAAGTCCTTAAATCACCTTTCAAGTTTTTTTCTTGATCTCTTTCAAATTTCCACTTTTCCTTCATTGCTGTTTCAACATCATTTCTTGTTACAACTGTTAATTCTTGTGACTTATCTTCACTCAGTTCCTTCAGAAGGTGCCGTATGTGCCAATTCTGCTCATCCTTTAAGTGTCTATTCTGTCATGAAAATCGATAGTAGTTAAATACATCTGCTGAAGTATTTATATTGATTTTCCACAAAATGTGGTCACACATTGAGGCTTGCAAAGTGAGAAAAAAAAATTTAATGAAATAAATAATACTATCTCTAAAAGCTAATGGAACATGGATGATAAAATTAAACCTCTGAACACAGTAACCACTGGATAGAAAGTTATATTAAAAAATTGTATTATTGATCTACCAGGCTATCAACTTATCATAGGATCAATGAACATTAAAAGTAGACCCTGAATGTTAATTTCTTTATCTCCCACTAACACTGTTCTAGCAATCATTATTTATTTAGTCAATATTTATAGTGCATCTACCAATTGCCAAGCAGTCTTCTATACAGTAGGAATATATCAGTAAACAAAATAGACAAAAAGTACTACTCTTGTGGTATTTACATTATTCTTTGCTTTTTTTGTGTATGTGTGTGAGTGATTCTAATTCTCTTCTTTCAGGGTAAGAGTTACTCACCATTCTAATACTTCACACTTGAAATATGGTCTGGGTTCCTCTGTGGACATCTCATTTATTTTTCTAAGCTTCTTATTTAATCAATTCAGAGTTTATTCTTGTCCTTGCTATCTTATATGCAGAGATATTTTAATGTTTGTGAACTCAATATTTTCCTTGTAATTTTCTTTTCTTAATTAAAAATTATTTTCAATTACAGTTGACATACAATATTCTTTTAGTTTCAGGTGTACAACATAGTGATTAGACATTTATATAACTTACTAAGTTATGTGATCATTCTGATAAGTCTCATACCCATCTGACATCATACATAATTATTACAATATTATTATGTTCCTTATGCTGTACTTTACATCCCTGTGACTTTTTATAACTGGCAATTTATACATCTTAATCCCTTTCCTTTTCCTTGTAATTTTCTTAGATCCCCTTTAAGTTCCAATACTCATTTTCCTGGTGTCTCTCCTTCAATCTTTAAACCTAACATATATATATATATATATATATATATATATATATATATATATATATATATATATATATATATATAGTATTTTTGAAAGATTTATTTGATTGCTTTTGACAGAGACAGAGAGAGACAGAGAGAAGGGCAAGGGCCCAGAGCAGTCTCCATAGTTGTAAGTCATCAGTTTTCAACATGGTTTCATTCCACACAGGTGGGCGGGTGCTGTATAGGGTTGGAACTGGGCTGGGGGTCTCCCAAATGGGAGGCATGCCCTCTTGAGCCAGGGTCTGAACTGGGGGAGGGGTTGGGCAAGAACCGAACTGGGGCCTCTGCGTGGGAAGCACATCCCAGTTCAGCATATGGGTCTGTTCAAAGAGTCAAAGAAAACCATGTCTAAAGAACTATAGAAAAGTATGAGAATAATGTCACACTAAATAGAAACTAGCAATAAAAAGAAATAAATTATTAACAAAAAAGAGAACTAAATGGAAATTTTGAACTGAAAAGTATAGTAATTGAAATAAAAATCAATAGCTCAACATCAAATTCAAGCAGGCTGAATATAGTTTAACCATAAAAAGAAATGAAGTACTGTACCGTGGGCTGAGTGTTTATGGCCTCCTCACCCACCCCATGTTCACATTTTGAAGTCTTCATTACTGATGTGATGATATTTAGAGGTGAGGGTCTTTGGGAGGTAACTAGATTTGGATGAAGTAATCATGGCAGAGTCTCCATGACAAGATTACTGCTTTTATAAGAGGAGGAAGAAATCGGATTCCTCTCTCATTCCACCATTGGAGGCAAAACAAAAACAAAAACCTTGGGGAAAGCCTGGACGGCTCAGCGGGTTGAGCGCTCGCTTTGAGGCCACGAGGACCGAGGATCGAATCCCAGCTCCGGCCCAGGCAGAACCCACGTGCTGAACTGGGGAGTTCCCACGGTTTGGTTCTCTAGCTGTCTCTGTCTCTGTCTCTCTCTCTATCTGTCAAAAGTAAAATAGAAATAAATATGCACTGAAGATAAAATAATTACTCTCTATAAATATAAAAAGATATA
>PVKE010002391.1:57345-83706 GCA_004027555.1 Craseonycteris thonglongyai | reverse complement strand
GGGTGGAGTGGGCACCAGATATATGGTGTTGGAGGGGGACCTGATTCTGGGAGCTGGGCACATAATGCGATGCATGGGTGATGTGATGTGGAGTTGTACATTGGGAAACTAATTGTTACCAACCAATGTCACCCCATTAAATTTAACAATAAAATATAATAATATTAAAAAAAAAACAAAAAACTTTTGTGTATCAAAGGACATTATCAAGAAAGTGAAAAGACAATCTACAGAATAGGAGAAAGTATTTACAAATCATACATCTAATAAGTGTCTTCTATTTAGAATATATAAATAATTCTTACAACCCAATTTAAAAATGGGCAAAGGAATTGAATAGAATTTTATCAAAGAAGATACATGAATGGCCAACAAGCACATAAAAATCTGAGGGCCATCCAGAAAGCATCCAGCCATGTAACCATTCTCATTATATTGACAATGGCTGGATTTTTTCCAGACAGCCCTTGTATGTTCAATATCATTAGTCATTAAAAAAATGCAAGTCAAAACCACTATGAGATACCACTTCATACTCACTAGGATAGGTTAAAAAAAATTTTTTTTTTTTAATGGAAGAGATCTGATTGGGGAGGTTGAATAAAGGGGTCAAAAATTAGACTTACAGTTACAAGATAAAATAAGTCCTAGGAATGTAATGTACAACATGATGACAATAGTTAGTAAGGCTGTATGATATATGTATGAAAGTTGTTAAGAGTAAATCCTGAGTTCTCATTACAAGGAAAAATATGTTTTTTCTTTTCCTTTTATTTTGTATATATATGCTATGATGTGTGTTAACTAAACTTTATTTCACAATATACATAAGTTAAATCATTATGCTGTACACCTTGAACTTATGCAATGTTGTATGTCAATTATAGCTCAATAAACCTGGGGGGAAAACAGAAAGTAATAAGTATTAGGGAGAATGTACCGGTAGTGGTATTTGAAGCCTCATACATTGCTGGTAGGAATGTAAAGTGGTGCAGCTATTATGGAAAACAGTTTGGCAATCCCTCATAAAAGTTAAACATAGACTTATCATATGATCCAGAAATTCCACTCATAGCTATATGTTCAAAGGAATTGAAAACAGGTACTCAAACACGTGCACATGAATGTTCATAGTAGCCCAATTCACATTAGCCAAAAGTTGGAAATAACTCAAATGTCCATCAGTGGATAAATTGATAACCAAAATGTGGTATATCCATACAATGGAATACTATTCAGCCATAAAGGAAATGAATTACTGATGCTACATAATGCTACATTATGTCAGTACATTGTACACTTATTATAGCATGCTTAGCATATGTACACTTATCATAGTGTAAAAAAAGTTAGACATAAAAGGTCACATATTGTATATTTCTGTTTAAATGAAATATCCAGAATAGGTAATAGAGATAGAAAACACTTTGGGGTTCCCATGGGCTGGGGTGAAGGAGCAGGAAAAAGGCTTAATTTTACTTAATTTTAATTAATTTAAATTTAAAGTTAAAAATTGATTCTTGGTTCAGTTATTAGAAAACTTTATATTTAGAACAAGTTGGGTATTTGAATATACTTGTTTTAACTGTGAATTTTATGAAATCTACATACATACCAGATTCAGAGACTTAGTTTTAGAAAAGGAATATAAAATAGCTAAATTTTTTAAAGTAATTATATGTTGTATTGGTACTATCTTGGATATAATGAGTTAAATATAATACAACCTATTTTAAAAATGAATCTCACCATTTCTTTTCAAATATGACTTGCAAAATTTGTAAATTACATATGTGGCTCACGTTATGTTTCTATTGGACAACTCTGTTCCAGACATTGTCATTGAGGACCTCCGTAATTGGCATTCTCTTTATTTAGGCTTGGGAAAACTGAAGAAATGCAACTAGAATTTGGAATATTCCACAAAGCAAGAACTCCAAAGGGAGATCGTTTCCAACTTACAGATTTCCTATAGAGCCTCCATCACAATGTCCTTTTTATCTGTAGGTGGTAAGCCATGATTCTTCTCTGTGAGCAGATGGCAGGTATGGCTAATATGTTTATGACTGGTGTTGCTCTTCTGGAAGTCCAAACACAACCTTGGCAATGACAGAGCGCTGTTGTCTCAAGATAAACCACCTGCTATCCACAATCCCCCAATTTGACATAGTTTGCCATCCTGTGTAAAGGGATTCCAGAAGTGGGCTAGATTCATGCCTTGAATTCATTTAAGAAATTGTAGAAATTCATAGGCTGATGGGTGAGGAACAAAGAGAAACAGAAGAATCACTTCCCCACAGAGGTCACAGAAGTTTAACATGTAGCTGGTTTGAGGAGAAACTCTTCTGTCTGCCCCCTAATCATATTTCTAATGTTGGGGTATCCTTCTTTCCCACCCTGTGGCCTCAGATGTTGTGTGGGTGGGCCTGCACAGTCACAGCATAAATGTTATGTCTCATTCTCAGAGGATGACTGAAAACACTAAGACTATCTGAACATGTACCATGGAGGCAGTGAAATTCTTTCCTTGCTTGCCTCTTGTAGTTGGCAGGCTGGTTTCTTCTCTTGAGTTCTTTCTCTTATACATGGGTTAGAAGCAAGCAAAAGTTCAATTCTTATGATAAACCTTTATTTAAGGCTGAAATTGGAGCCCTTAAAAAATCACAAATGAGGAAATATTTGCTCAACTTCAGTTAATAAGCATTTCTGCCAAATGAGATATGAGGTATGATAATTTTTTGTTATTTTAACATTACTACTTTTACTACTCACATATATTTCTGTGCACTCTGCTCAGCACTTTATGTATACAGTAGGTCTTTTAATAATGTTGATGTTCATTCGACATCATTTTGTTGTAATGTTGATGAACTTAACTCTTGTTTTTATATCAATTAACCTATGGTTAAATTGGTTTCATTATATTTTGTTTTGCCACAGTTCCAAGAATGTCTTAATGTTATCAAGTGAGGACTTACAGTACTCATTTAATACTTACAACTAATCGATGTGGTGCATACTATTATTACTCTCGCTTTACCTCTGAGGAAACTGAGTTACAAGGAGGTTGTGTCAGTTGACTGAGGTCTTACCACTAATACCTAAGCGATGAAAACAAAATTCAGACCCAGGTCCATCTGACACCAAACTGTTTCCAAAGTTTGAAAAGGGAAATAGGATCCTGGACATTTTATTTCTGGCTTTAAAAGCAAACACAATGATTTGAGATATGTATTCAAAGGCATCCCTTTTTAAATTGACCTAGTTTTAATAAAACTTTAAAAGTATGTTTTTCAGAGGAAGGCTGTGAGGTTGTAGCTAAGTCTGAAAAAGTTTTAAGCACCTGGATTCTGATGGGCTTATGTTTCAAACAAAGTTTACCCAACTTGAAAGTCATCCGCTCCTTAATAAGTACTGCCAATATGGAATAAGAAAAAAAAAACCAACTTTAAACAGAAAAAACCCCTGTGTTTGGTGATCAGAGTAATATTGTTGTTTGTTTTTTGAAGGGGACAGGAGATGGGGGAAGAGATGAGGTGTTTGTTTTTATAAGGTCCGCTTTGAAAAGCCCTTCTGAGGCCTTCCCAGGAGCAGCCAAGCAGGAGTGCTGGGTTTTGATATACTCCATGCTGGGTCTGTATGGGCCTGTCTCAGCTGCAAGTAATTTACACTCAAGATTCTCTCCACAGAGGACCTTGGACCAAAGCAAGCTGAGAAAATCATGCACTGGATTGCTAACTGCTACAGACTCTGTGGTAGAAATAAAAAGATATTTATAGATCCAAGTTTCTTAAGGCAGTGGACTAACTGAATTTGAGAAGAATTTGGGATTACATCCATATGGTGGGAAGATTTATGCTATCTGAGGAGTAGGTTCTATGGGAAGGCTAGGAAAATTATCTGAAAGGTTGCTCTGAAATGTCTTGGCTATTATAATGTAGACACTACTATCCTTGACCATCTTTAAGAGAATATCAGAGGCTTCTCTAGTCATTTCTTTGTTGATTTGCTTTCCTGAAGGATTTGAGAATTTGCTAGGTTCCTCTCTTCCTCAACTGAATTCCCCACATTCTCCAGAAAGAACAGGGGTGCCAATTCTGTGACCTTTCTTTCACACTATCACTGCTACCTCCCAGATGAATAGTTTCTGATCCATCTGCATCAAGGGGCATGAACGGGAAAATCAGTGTAGCTGGCTGGCCGGCCTCACAAGAAAACTCCAGGAATATTTTGACTGTCAACTTTTACCTTTCCACTGAAGAATTAGCCACAGGGTTTCATACACCGGTACAAAGCTACAGCAATGAATTAGTAAATCATTCCTTAGTTCTTCCCTAGTCTCACAGAAAACTGAAAATAAATCAATAAGATAAACATCTGTTTTTGTTTAAAATATTTATTGTCACAATCAGAGGTTTCATTTTTAATTTTAGCTTTTTCTTTGAGTATGCAATATATTCACATTAAAAACATTCACATTTCGATATAAAAAGTCAAAATAGTGTTAAAATGTATACATTGAAATTCTCTTATCCCAATGCTCATTCACCCCGTACCCCACTCCTATAGGTAACTTTTTAAAATTTTTTTTATTTCTTATATATTCTTTTAGGATAGCTGCGTAGTGTCTCCTTGGACATGTATAAACAAAGTCAAATAAGTATTCTTATTACTTATCTTCCTTTGTTACACAGCATGTCATATACAACAAATAGTTTGAAGCCTTGCTTTTTTTCATTTAATACATCCTAGAGATCTTTTCTTATCACACAAAGTAAGCTTGCTTCTTCCTTTTCTCTTCTTCCTCCTTTTCTTCCAGCACTATCATATTCCATTATTTGCCACACTTTATTTTTATGAGTGATCTCAGTCTTTTGCTTTTATAAATAGTGCAATCAAAGGTTTCTGATCAGACATTTCTGGCTTAAACTTTTTTCCTTCTATTCACTTGAAATTCCATACATATGCAATGTATATGGCTATACAAGAAGGGTAAACTTTCTGGCTAACCACACTGCTAAAGCTAAGAAGCACTTTACTATTGATGAAGAGTTGATCCTGCCTGCTGCTAAGGACATTTGTCGTGAACTTTTAAAAGAGAGGCTGCAGTTCAAAAGGTGGCACGTGTTCCTTTTTCGGCTAGCACCCTACCTAGATGAATTGATGAAAAAGCAGAGGCTATTGATGCACAATTTTTTTTTCTTTTTTTTCTTTTTTTTGACGCACACTTGTTAGAGAGGATTAGTGAGTCACTGTGACACACAATCCAGGTTGACGAGTCTACCAATTTGAGAAGGCAACAGTGCTTGTTTTTGTGTGATACATTTTTCAGGAGGATGTGCATGAGGATATGTTATGTGCACTTTTGTCGCCAAACAACACCATAGCTGCAGAACTATTTAAATCTTTGAAGGATTATATATCAAAAAAACTGAATTTGGGAAAGCTGGGATGGCTCAGCAGATTAAGCGCTTGCTTTGAAGCCCCAGGGACCAAGGATCGAATCCTGGCCCTGGCCATGTGGACCCACATGCTGAACTGGGGTGTGCCCCCAGTTCAGCTCTTGCCGCAGCCTATGCTGGAGGCTCCCGGCCCAGTTCCTGCCCTGTGCAGTCCTGTGCCCACCTGTGGAGTGAAACTATACGGAAAACTAATGTCAACTATGGAGACTGCTCTGGGCCCTCCCCCATCTCTCTGTCTCTCTCCATCTCTGTTTCTCTCTTTCAAAAATCATTAAAATAAATGTAAAAAAAAAACAAACAAAACTGAATTGGTCATTTTGTGTCAGTATATGCACAGATGGAGCGGCTGCCATGACTGGATGGCTTTCTGGTTTCATTGCTTGGATCACAGAGGTCGTTTCTGAATGTGTCTACACACTGTGCCATCCATAGTGAAGTGCTGGCTAGCTGAAAAGTGTCACCTGAACTTTACAATGTTTTGCAGGATATGATTAAAATTATCAACCACATTAAAGTACATGCCCTCTGTTCATGCAGCTCTGTGAGGAGATGGACGCAGAGCACATACATCTTCTCTTATTCACAGAAGTGAGGTGGTTTTCTAAAGGCAGATCACTGGCCAGAGTTTTTTGAGTTATGAGAGCTGCTCCAGAGATTTCTTTTAGAAAAACAGTCACCACTGGCAGCACATTTCAGAAACACAGAATGGGTCACAAAACTTGCTTACTTGTGTGACATATTCAACCTGGGTAATGAACTCAATCTGTCACTTCAGGGGAGAACAACGACTGTGTTCAGATCACCAGATAAAATGGCTGCATTTAAAGCCAGACTGGAATTATGGGTGTGATGAATAAACATTGGGATTTTTGACATGTTTCAAACATTAGCAGAGTTTTTGAAAGAGACTGAGCCAGGGCCTTCTTCCTCCCAGCTGGTGCCTGATCACCTATCTCAGGTTTCAGAAGAGTTTGAGCATTACTTCCCAACCACAAAAGACCCCCGAAATGGCAAGAAATGAATCCACAACCCATTGAATTAGGCAGGTGAATGGACTTTGTTGTGCTAGATCAATGCTTGAGAATACAAATGACAGTGGCCTTAAAATTATGTTTGAGACAACTTCAAATCTCTGTACATTCTAGATTAAAGTCTGAGATTGCCACAAAAGCACTGAAACACCTGCTTCCATTTCTAACAAACATCCTGTCTTTGTGAAGCAGGGTTTTCTGCAGTGACAGCAACCAAAACGAGATTACAGAGTGGACTGGACATAAGCGACACACTGTGAGTGTCACTGTCTGCCATCACCCCCAGATGGGACCATCTAGTTGCAGGAAAACAAGGTCAGGGCTCCCATGGATTCTGCATTATGGTGAGTTGTATAATTATTTCATTATATATTACAATGTAATAATAGAAACAAAGTGCACAATAAATGTAATGTGCTGGAATCATCCCCAGATCACTCCCTACCCCCACCCCTAGTCAGTGGAAAAATTATATTCCACAAAACCTGGTGCCAAAAAGTTTGGGGACCATTGGCTTATAGAGTACTATTGTATGTCCTAGAAGGGAATAGGGTTTTGTAATCAACTAAGCTTGGGTAATGCTATGATAACCAAAAATAGGCATTAATGTAATTGCAGATTTTCTCCGAGATTTTAATATACTATGCTTTGTAAATCAACCAAGAGGTAGATGTTGCATCTCACATTTTCAAAACAATTTTACCATGAAATCTTCCTCTGCCACTACTATCAAGTCCTTTGCTCAAGTCACATTCGTTGGAAGAAGTGCTGGGAGAGAGAGGTATGAGCTTGGGAAAGCCTAAATAAACCATCATGGATAAAGGAGGGAAAGGTGTGTTTCCTGATCACGTGGGTATGTATGTAGCCACTCTTTACAGACTCTATTATCCTGAAATATGCAGGGCACTTGAATCTTACTTCCTGAGGTCTACATGGGAAAGGAGTTATCTAAAATTTCACATCTCAGAAAACTGATATGTTTTGTTTTGGTTTTGTCTTTATTTTAGGGCTCAAAATGAAAAAATAACCTGGTTTTATTTCTAAACAATAAATCACTCTATTGCTATTCTAGTTCTTTCATACCCCAATGTAAAGTTGTTGGGATGTTGGGAACCAAAAAATATATGTAGAGCATGCTTGTCTAGATTATGCCTATGAACTTCCTTGGTTTAATATACAGGGTCATGGGTGGGAGATCTGGGGGGAGGGGAGTAGGGAGGGGGCATCAAATATAAGGTGATGGAAAGAGAACTGATTCTGGGTGGTGAGCACATAATGCAATGTTATAGACAATGTAATGTAGAATTGTACACCTGGAAACAATGTAATTGTTATCAATCAATGTCACCCCAATAAATTTAACAGTTTTTAAAAAAGCTCTAAAAATTAAAAAAAGAAGTATCTGTGTATATGTATATATACATACACAGAGTCCAGCAGAAATAATGCCCTTTTTAAAGTTTACCAGCTCCAAAGTTGTTATCTTAGCATGATAAAAGAGCGTATGTCCAAAAACAATACCTTCAGCCCCTCTCTGCAAAAATCCTCATGAAATGTAAAGCTTACACACATGGCATGGCTAACAAGTAAAACTTTCGCTGTTAAGAAAAGATTATGCAAATCTTATTTATTTATTTATTTACTTATTTAAAGAGATTTATTTTTATTATTTACGACAGAGAGAGAGAGAGAGAGAGAGAGATACAGAGACAGAGAAGGGGTAGGGCCCAGAACAGTCTCCATAGTTGCACATAATTGGTTTTTCCACATGGTCTCATTCCCCTGGTGGGCGTGGGGCTGCACAGGGCAGGAACTGGGGCAGGGTTTCGCCCCGGTGAGAACTGAACTGGGGGCACTCCCCAGTTCAGCATATGGGTCCACACAGGCCAGGGCTGGGATTCGATCCTCGGTCCCTGGGGCTGCAAAGTGAGCGCTCAACCCACTGAGCCATCCGGCTTCCCCTGCAAATCTTAAACACTGTGAAAATAATCCTCTTTGACTAGTTACAAATTCTGCCTATCAAAGGACATGTTTTTTTTTTAAAGATTTATTTTTATTGTTTTTTGACAGAGAGACAGACAGAGAGAGACAGAGAGAAGGGGGAGGGCCCAGAGCAGTCTCCATAGTTGACAGCATCAGTTTTCCATATAGTTTCACTCCACAGGTGGGCGTGGGGCTGCACAGGGCAGGAACTGGGCTGGGAGCCTCCCGCATAGGCCCCGGCAAGAACTGAACTGGGGCACAGCCCAGTTCAGCACATGGGTCCTCATGGGCCGGAGCCAGGATTTGATCCTTGGTCTCCGGGGCTGCAAAGCGAGCTCTCAACCCACTGAGCCATCCCAGCTTCCCCCAAAGGACATTTTTGTAAGCAGTTGTTACTACATTTGATAAATTGGGTAGAGCTTCCTTTTCAATTCTAGCAGTATTTTAAGAATTTTTGAGAAGATTACTGGAATGGCCAGAAATGCTACTGGTGATGTTTTTATTACCCCATAGGCTGATCAGATATACCATTTTTAATGGGAAAGAAAACAATGGTACTGGCCTGTTTCAAATAGTACATATGGTCAGCCTACTGACATAGCCCAGTGATACTAGGCTGCCCTATCTACCATTTGAAACGAGACAGTACCATTGTTTTCTGGCCCCATTAAAATGGTACATCTGGTCGACCTGCCCATAAGCTGACCAGTTGTAAAAATGAGAGGACTCTTTAATAATGCTCATTCTTATGTAGAGAGTTGGGGTAGACACAATTCCAAATTCTTACAAAATCTTGTAGAATCACTAGTTGGAGACTTATTTCATATTTTTGAAGATGTTTGATAGTGATCTCTTCAGATATGAGATAGGATTGATTGTTGGATCTTTTTCCTAATAATTTTTTTTTGGTAATACTTTGTTGCCTCTGTTACTGTTATTAAATTTTAATTCTAATCATTTCAACCTGTGAATGAAATTCAGGGTCCTTCTTTTACCAACTGCATTATGACTAGAAAGTAGAATATTTAGGATAATCATCAGGTTATTTTTGTTTTAAGTCTATACTAAGAGGAAAACAAAGGAAAAATACAAATAAAAAAAAAGATACATTCATTTAAATCTTCCTTAGGCCAAATGAACAATATATAGTGATGCAAATGCTAGTGAAACATATTGGAAAATAGAACAGGACAGGAAAATCAAGGATGGTGCTGATTGCAACAAAGTACAGACCTATCTTTAACTTAATTAACTATAAGTATAAATATCTTCTTTCTTTTGGCTACCATATAACATATATATATATATATATATATATATATATATATATATATATATATATATATATTAGAATGTTTCTCAAGTATAGGCAGTTAGGATCCCCAACCTATGCAACAGTGAATAGGTTCTCATCTTAGGAATCACAGAAATTGGAATTCTGTACAATTTGGGTGACTACTTGGTTACAGAGGTTGGTAGAAATTCTCTATTCAAGATCTTGACTAAAAGGAAACCTGAGAAGGGCGTCCTGAATTGTAACCTTAGCATTACCCTCCCTATGAGCTCAGATAAATGATTTCATCTCTTGTGCCTGTATTCTTTTTTTGTAATTTCCCAATTTTTATTCTTGTTCTTTTACTTTGTGTCTGAAACCTTAGACATTCTGCACAGTAAATCAGGAGCAAATCCAGGAGGGAGAATGAGACAGAGAGACAAGTAGCTGGACAGGAACACTAAGTTTCTGCATAAATTTTGTATTACTTTTTTTTAATGGTGTTTCATGTACTGGACCATTTCTTACACATTCATATATTTTCTCCTGACCCTTGGAAAACTAAGTCTCTATAAAACATTTCATGAGTGATCATCAGAGTTACAGTTTACCAAAATAACTGGGATCTATTTATAAACCACAGGAAATTGTTCTTTCTCAGGATACAATCTGAATAAGTAATTTGAAAAATGGAAAACACTGTCCATCATCCATATGTTTTCTCTATTTACTACTTTCCAAACTCATCTTGAGAGTTTCTATCTCCATACTTTTGTTCATGCTGTTCTCTCAGCTCGGAATAACCTCTCCCTTTATTCAAATCCTCTCCTCTTTTAACGTTGAGCTCAAATACCACCTTGTTTTATTTTTCTTTTTGTAGAAATTTCTGTACTTTTTGACAAGGCCCCTCACCCTCACAATCCAGGGATCTCTTTCTTTCTTGCAATTATGAGTCACTTGTAGCCCCCTAAGGCATCATTTAGCACTTAAATTCTGCCCTATATTGTCTTTTCCTTTTTGCCATTACATAAAACTGTATTTCCAGAGAGACTGTAAACTCCTTGTGGAAAGATCCTACATGCATAATCATGGTATCATCCAACACAAGGCTGAGAACATGGATGGCACTGTTGTTATTCGATGGTGGTTTCCAAAATACCTGAAGCCAAATGAAAGTAAACCACAGAAACCCACTGTGCAAAATAGATGAAAGTTGGCCTACTGTGGCAGAAGTTGGAATAAAGGTAGGTAAACTGGTACCCTGTTAGCCGGACCCCACTGAGCAGTCTTGAAGCACCCCTAGGGCTCACCCTCCCTTTACCCCCTGCCCTATTGGTGCTCAGTATTCTCAGGCTTCCTTGCTAGGAACCTAGCCTTCTCCAGTCCCCTAGCCACCTCATTGTATTCCCTTGGGTCATAAACATAGATGCATCTGTGCTGAGCTCTTAGGGCTCTCGAGTGTAAATGTTACCCACCCTCCCCCAGATGTGTCCGTTCTCAATGAGTTTTTCTGGAGTACACACTGACCTGACCATGGCTCTCCACCCAGTCATTTGGAGGACTCAGTGTGGCTGATCATGGACTAGTCCCATTGGCCATATTCCCCCTTTCTACTGCCCCATCATGGCCCACTAGGAATGCCTGCATGTTTGCAATTCTGGTGTTCCTATGAACTCAAACTTTCATTCAATACAAACGTACTCTCCCCCATAAACAAACTTCTCTTTTCACCTTCCCACTATCAGTTAATTGCAAGGAAACAGAATAAACGAAGTTTCCAGTGGTGCTTTTAATGACACGAGACATCCCATTCAGAACAGCAGGAACAGAATGAAGAGTGGCTCTGCTGTCCCCTCTTTGGCCCTGGCTCACTCCAGCCCAGCCCTCCTCCAGCACGGCGCTGTACTCCTTCGACATTGACCACCTTGGTTGCCTGTCCTATATGGCTTCGTACTTGCATTCTTGTTCTTCTCTTGTCAGTTTGATGATTGGACCAACAATGGGTTCATCGGCTTCACACCTAGCTGATCTCCTGGTAGGTGGGGATCCCGTATTCACTCCAGACTCTAACTCAGGCCCTGGTGCTCTTCTCTGTTGTTCACTGACCAGTGGCTCTTCCAGGTCTACTCATCCTGGCCACATCAGCCAATTTAAGACACTAGGCCCTGCCAGCCACATATGGCGAGCCAGCTAGAATCTGGAGCTGTTTTTCCCAGAGACTTTCTTGCCTGGCCCTGACTTGTGTGCTCTAAGCCCATTTTCATTCAGTTCCAAACCTTTAACTTAGCAACCCCAATCTCAGCAGGCTCTGGAGTTGGCATTGTATGTGTTCTTCCAGATATTTAGACTTGGGCTTACCTCTATAAACATCCTGTGCTCGCTGTGACCTCCAGAGCCCTTTGCCTACCCTATCCCCCTGTACCTGCTCCATCACAGAAGTCGCACTCTCACCATCACCAATTTGGCACATGCCACTGGCCAGAGGAGTGGGTCATGTGTTGCTCAGGGAAATTGTTTTAGGGACGTGGACTTTTGGATTTCCTTAAAGCCACTGTGTGGGTCAGGAGATTATTCTCAGAGGGAGATACAAAATAGGGGTTGTAAATCTGGAGTCTTAGTCCAGTCAAGAACAAGTTACACACATTTTATTAAGGAAAAATGATTTAATCTCCCTCCCATCATCCTACCAGATGGGAGGAGGCCTGCTGGGAACATGTTACAAGGGAAATGTTTATCAGGGGGATAAGTAAAGGACTTAGGCCTCTTTTGTAATCCATCTTCCATAAGCACTCAGTTATTTTCTCTGTTGTACTTTCTTTTTCTTTCTTCTTAGGTAGAAAAACGTGTTGGCTTGATCTCCTGGTGCTTTCTTATGTAATAAAAAAAGTCAAGCAAAGGGCATGGTTGGGCTTGGACTCGGCAGACTGCCTGCATTATTACAAATGCTAGGAGTTGGAGGCTCTTTGCAACTTGAGGTTTATCATGCAATTCCTCCTCATGTGTTAAGCCTCTTTCTATGGCAGGCTCTTTCTACACAAGGG
Source organism: Craseonycteris thonglongyai (assembly GCA_004027555.1). Taxonomy (NCBI): domain Eukaryota; kingdom Metazoa; phylum Chordata; class Mammalia; order Chiroptera; family Craseonycteridae; genus Craseonycteris; species Craseonycteris thonglongyai. The sequence goes on along the minus strand of PVKE010002391.1, from coordinate 70,916 downwards.
GACCATCTCAGGGCAGGCCGTTATGATGCCTAGTCCATTGTTGACAATAAGCAATGGTTAAATCTATATTTATGGCTTTATTGTAAGAGGACTAAGTTTGAAAGCAAGATTTCAAAAATCACTTTTCCTTCTAGTGGACTATGGATATATCACCTATCCTATCTGGGCCCCTTTTGTTCATCTGGAAAATAGTGGTTATTGATTCCAAGTAACCTCAAAGATACTCTCCAGCTTTGAAATTCCCCAGTTCAATGATAAATCCTAATTGGCATGTAACCACTCGCTGGAAATCTTTAAACCAGATAAGATATTATGTAATTGAATATATTGGTCTCCCTCAATGATCGTAGTAATAGTGAGTTTTAGCTTCAATAAGAAATCTTCTGGGGAAGCAGGGATGGCTCAGTGGGTTGAGTGCTCACTTTGCAGTGCCGGGGACCCAGGATTGAATCCCGGCCCTGGCCCGTGCGGACCCATGTGCTGAACTGGGGAGTTTCCCCCCAGTTCAGTTCTCTTCTGTCTCTGTATCTCTCTCTCTCTCTCTCTGTCAAAAACAATAAAAAAAAAAAGAAAGAAAAGAAATCTTTATCTCCTATAAATAATCAAGATTAAATGAGATATTATAATATACCCACAAGAACATCTAGCATGGGTGGGGAGGGGACACATTACATTTCAGCAAAGGGGTATTTGCTATACTCACATTTCTCAAAATATAATTCTAGAAATCCTATTTTTTTCGCCTAGATTTACCAAGGCAATTGTATCCTAAAAAGTATTTTATAATGACTTTTATGCATTCAGGTTCCAATCAAGGATCACACATTGCAATTACTTATCAGTTCTCTTCAGTTATTATTTATTGTCATCTGGCAAAGACTTTACTTAAATTAACGTACCGTAGCATAAAAAGATGGAATGTCACTTAGCCTCAGCACCTTTAAAGTTAGCGGCTGCTCACTGCGTTTTAAGAATTACTGAAACATTTTGCTGATTATTGTGGAGGCTTCTCCCTTCCTGGCACAATGCAGATAAGTTTGGCGGGATCAGCCCTGGGCTGCCAGCTCTTCTTCTAACACATGGGGAAGCTATGCCCCTGACCAGCTGGGAGCTGTGGGCAACCCCTTCCCTGATCTGTGCCCCATGTTCTCATTTGGAAAAAGAATAATCTTTCCCTCAGAGGGGAGTTGTGCGGCTTAGCTGAGATGAAATGGGGTCCTGACTGGGTCACAGTAGGAGCTCAGAGGATGCCAGACCCCCTTCTCTAGTGCCCAAATACCGTATCCCTAAAATATAAATTTTAGTGACTCTTTTGGCCAACTTCTCATTTTCCATAATATTGATAAGTTTAAGGAGTCTTGTCTGGTTCTCTTGTAAAATATCACACAATCTGGATTCATATGATTGTTTCCTCATATTGAGATTCAGATTTAACATATTTGACAAGAAAACTACTTACGTGATGTTCACGCTTACTTTTTAAAACTATATTTTACCTTTAATATGTGATCAAATAGTGACAAAATACATAAAGTAGAAATAGAAAGTGCTTCAAAATGCCACTCCCAGAAATAACCAGTGATCTGGCCCCCAATGACTTTTTCTTTACCAGAAGAAAAAGGAAATATTGAAAGGAAGATATTTTTATGACATTCAGGACATCAAAGGTAATATGACAATGGCTTTGATGGCCATTCCAGAAACAGAGTTCTAAAATTGCTTTGAAGAGTGGAATAGGCGCTGGTGTCAGTGTGTAGCTTCCCAAGGGGAGTACTTCAAAGGTGACAGTAGTTATATTGAGCAAGGAGGTATGTAGCATTTTTTCTAGGATGAGTGCATGTACTTAATTGTCAGACCTTGTATGTACTCACACAGAAATTGTTCCAAGATGTGACAATAAGTAAAAAGAGCAAGTTACAAATATGGTAAAGAAAAAAGTCATTGGGGGCCAGATCAGGTGAGTAGGGAGGGTGTTCCAGTACATTTATTTGTCTACTGGCTAAAAATTCCCTCATAGACAGTGCCATTTGAGCTGGTACATTGTCGTGATGCAAAAGGCATGTAGTTGGCAAAAAGTTCAGGTTGTGTTGGTCTAACTTTTTCACGCAGCCTTTTCAGTACTTACAAATCATCAACTTAGTTGACTGTCCAGTTGGTACAAATTCATAATGAACAATCCTTCTGATATCAGAAAAGTTTAACAACATCGTTTTGACTCTTGATTTGGACTGACAGAACGTATTTGGTCTTGGAAAATTGTCTGATTTACATTTTGCACTTGGATGCTTTGTTTCAGGGTCACATTGCTACACCCATGTTTAATCACTAGTGATAACATGGCCCCAAACATCGTTTTGCCTCTCCAAAAGGTCTTGACAAACTCAAGCACCAACAGTCTCATGATGGCACACAAAAACACACAACAACAAAAATGAACATCACTCAGCAAGACACCACCACACATCAATACAAACACAGCTGTGAGACATTGATATACCAAGATTATGAAACCTTCCCGAGTTGTTTGTACAGTGCTGCCAACATAAGTGCACAGTGGCAAGTTCGCAAACTTAATTGCCAGACCTTTTATAGTTCTACCGCATTCTTAGTGGTTTGTTTCTAGTTTTTAGCTATTAGGAACAATGCTGCAATCATCATCCATGTACATTTGTCTCTGTGTTCTTACATGAGGAGTGTGTCTATGGGTCAACTTTGAAGTTGTAAAATTGCCACCACAAAACACTATATCAATTAATACACTCACCAACAATGTATGAGAGTGACTCTTTCCTCATATCTTATCTTGGTATTACCATTCTTCCTCCTTTCCCCCCCCACCCCCGCCAACCCCAACCCAACACACACAAGGACTTTATACAAAAAACAAATCAGCAATGGGCATTTCCAAAATGTGACAAGTTCTTTAAATAAAAATATTGTGAAAAATAAAATTCAAAATTTGCAAAGCATAAAACAGCAGGTGAGATGCGTCTCTGGATAGGACCCTGGATAGGGACCTTCACTGCTAGTTGGATGAAACAAATGGACTGTATTGGGTATCAGAGAGACACTGGAACCACTGGTGGCTCGCTTATTCTTGTCAGGCCATTAAGTCAGACTATATCTTTCCAGAGGTTTCTGCTGAAAGCAGGTGTAGTTCACCGTGGTAAAGTCTGAAGGATGTGGCCATTTTTGGTTATACATATGATGAACTTGATTCATCAAGGCACACGGCTTCTTCAAGGTACCTTGGTTAGAGTCCACTGGGTCTTTTACATGAGCAAAGACATTCTTGAGATAAATCTGCTTCTTCTGTTCAAAATCTAATTGTGAAATCATCGGAACATTAGTCCTTACTTTGGCTTGCAGAATAGGAATGACTTTGCCTGGTTTTCTCTCAGGGGCTTTCAGCTTCCCAGAATCCTTGTCAGGGACATCTTTGTTTGATAAACTGGAAACAACTGGAGACCTCACATCACAACTTGATTTATGTGATCCATTTCTCCAGGATGACCCCATTTTCAGAGTCTCTGACTGGTCCGAGATCTGTGCAAATACACGTGTAGTTTTCTTACTATCAGGCATACTTTTATCAGAAATAGTTTGTTGAAAGTTATTGTTTGAAGGAGAATGGAGTGGGGGCCCATCCCAGGCAATATTATTGGGGCTGATTCTTTCAGAGTCAGTGCAAAGTTTGCTCTTATTTGGGCTAACACCATCTTTTCTCATCTCTTCTCCAAGGGAGGAGGGCTTTTAAATACCTTAGGGTGTATCAGTCTTGTCCTTATCAAGCACAGCGTCACAAACTGTTGGATCAAATGGCACAACTGTTAATTTTACAAGATTCTTTTCTAGTGCAAAGTATTTCTTTAATGGTTTAGTTAGATTTGGTCCATTACTGACTTAGCTAAGGTAATTTAAAGAGGCCAGGAGTCTCAGCTACTGGTCCCAAGCAATACAATGAATTTTTCTCTTGCAGAGAATTTGACTCCTTCCTCCTTTCTCAACATGCCTCCTGTCATTTTCAAGAAACTCTTCTTCATAAGAAAGATGCTCATTTGATAGGTTACCATCCTCCAAGAGCTCCTAAATCTCTTCCTTTGTGAGACTGATATTGTCATCATCTTCTCCAACAGACAGCTCCAGCAAGGCATCATCAAATCCATCCTCATCTAAGGAACCCCTAGAAAATGAGGCATTGTCTTTAGGCAAGAGAGAGATACCAGAAGATTGTGCAGAGGGTACTAGAGAGCACATCATATTCTGTGGAGCTGCTGGCATGACGGAAGAAGGTTTCAGCTCCTGCTGGCTGCTCCTTTCAGGAGACTTGTCAAAATGATTGACTCCCACCTTCTGGATTATTTCGAAGCAAATCCCAGGCATCACATCAGTTCATGCACAGATGCTGGCTCAAAGCCCGGGCTACCGACTACCCCTCACTCTGCCCGCTGTGCCATTTTATCACCCACCTCCCCAACCTTCCCCACCCAGAGGCCTTGGTATTACCACTCTTCTTAATCTTTGCCAGTTGGAAGTGAAAATTGCTATCTCATCATCATTTGAATTTTTAAACAAAAGCAAAATTGAGTATATTTTTATGTCTATTTCCTGTTATTGTTCCTTTTTGTGAGCTGTCTGTATATATCCTTTGCTATGTTCCTATGATTATCTTTTTCTTACTGATTTGTAAGACTCATTTTTATTTATTTATTTATTTATTTTTATATTTTTATTTATTTAGACAGAGAGAGAGAGAGACAGAGACAGAGACAGAGACAGAACTGAACTGGAGGCACTCCCCAGTTCAGCATATGGGTCCGCATGGGCCAGGGCCCGGATTCGATCCTTGGTCCCTGGCGCTGCAAAGTGAGCGCTTAACCCACTGAGCCATCCCGGCTTCCCCAAGACTCATTTTTATAATAAAGAAATTGGTCACTTGTTTTCTATGTGTGTAATAATTATTTTGTCCAGCTAATTGGAGCAACTAAGTAACATCATGAAATATGTTCCAAAGAATATACCTGAATCAAGAAAAGATTATGTTTAGAGCCTTCTCTTTGAACTTTATACATTGGGGAATAGCCAGGGCATCTACTTGATTTAAATCTCCATTTGTGAATAAAATATGTGTTATGTATTCATATATGTGTACACTGTATGTATCATTGGAAAATGGCTTTTAGAGATTTATTTTTATTGTTTTTGACAGAGAGATAGAGTGATACAGAAACAGAGAGAGAAGGGGGAGGGCCCAGAACAGTCTCCATAGTTGCACATCATCGGTTTTTCCACATAGTTTCATTCCACAGGTGGGCACGGGGCTGCACAGGGCAGGAACTGGGCCGGGGTCTTACCCAGTGAGAACCGAACTGGGGGCACTTCCCAGTTCAGCATATGGGTCCGCACGGGCCAGGGCCAGGATTCGATCCTTGGTCCCCGGGGCTGCAAAGTGAGTGCTTAACTTACTGAGCCATCCTGGCTTCCCCGGAAAATGGCTTTTTAAAGATATTTTCTCCGTGGCAATTTCTTTCAAAACAATACTTTAAGATAAAATTCTTAAACTTCTGGGTTATGGTGGGTTATAAGGTAGAAGCAGAAATTGTTCAGAAGCTAGAAATAGGCTGTAGATAAAGCCTGTGTCCACAGCTGGTCAAATCTTTTCTTTTTTTAGTCCCTATGGTTATGCATAGTTTGGAGCTCATCACTCTGGAAGGCCTTAGGAAGCTGTGATAAGAAGAGCATCTTCAGAAGGTAGACGCTGTCCACTTAATTTTCTCCCACCTGAACTGCTGAGTTCAAGTCCATAGTTGCTCATTGGCAGCCTACGGAGTGCACCATTAGATGTACTGTGGGCCTAAATTCAACCTTTAGAAATCTTTTCAAACAAAAATGACTGTGGGCCAAAGTTTCTTTGTTTTGTCTTTTTCTATCCCAACCAAGTTGGACTCCTTTCCTCACAATGGGGATCCTCTCATTGCATTTCACATGAGCAAGATTGTCAGCTTCAGAGATTCCTAATTTTGCAATAGTGAATTACGTTCTGCATTTTTACAGTGTTCTCCTTAATCATGTCTTCCAGTTAACTGGATGTGCTGGCTCTGTGCAGGGCAGAGAAATGAAAGATTAGTTCACAGAATGCCCTACGTACATGGCCGCCAGCTCAATTTAGGGTACACAATTAACTCTCTTAACTCCCCCAAGTGCTACCTTCATTCCTCTGGCCTAAAAGTAACACAGTTCTTCCTATTCAACATTATGGACTTCTCTGTAGAAAGAAACAGGAAAAAAATCTCCAACTTTTGACTCTCTAGAGCTGGATTGGTCAGTAAACTGGAATACATTCAGTCTCCAGTAATAAAACATTTTCATGTGTTGTAGAGGAAGTTAGAATACACTTCCTTGGAATTTGATTTCACACATGTAGGTGCTCTGCAAGGGTACAAGTGAGATGTCTACCCTCAGCCACCAACACGGCCTAGAAATAGGAAATAGGGAAACAAACACATTTTCTGAGTGTTAAACTATGAAATCAACACATAATGGCACTGGGCAGAGATATGTAACGTTTCCTTAAAGGGACACAAATCAGTTTTCTAGCCTATGCCTTTGAGGCTGACAACTCAAGCACAAAAGAATAGTCAGAGGAAGAAAAGAACATTCACATTATTTGAAAGGAAACCTAAGTGTGACATGGCACCTTTTTGTGTTGTTAAATAGTACAGATATATTCATTTTGTTTCATCATTGCTGTTCTTTCCATCTGCATTTTTTCCTATAAGAGATACTCACTAAAATAAAAATATTTTTTCTTTTATTTTTTTTTTAAGTGCTTCAATTGCTAACATTGTGGATCAGCTTTAGAGCTGAGATTAGACACACTCGTCTGACTTGGTTGGCACAAAAGCTCCTATACCTACTCAATTTGTGAAGCTACAGCTGAATATTTTGATAAGAAAAAACAGGAAATAGCTCTACAAACAAGCAGAGGGATATTCAGGGTGGAATCAGAACTTTTCCTTCATAGGAAATAAACTAGACCTATCTATTCTCTTTTGAGCAGAGAAGAGCTGGTATAGGATATGGCTTACTGCACCACTGATAAATTCATTTAAAGTAGGTCTTATGGATGAAAATAGTGACTATCATATCCTTTGGTTTGACTCCTTAGCAACTATCCAACACACTAGGCTTCATAAACAGAACATTGAGAAAAATATTTCTGCAATCATGGACACACCCATACTGCACAATGGTCTCCCCACACCCTTACACTCTCATTCTGTAGCACACAGCAAACATTCAGTAATCAAATACATGTTGATTTGATTGTACCACAAGGATACTTGTCCTAACTAACCATCTGTAAGGCATATCATTTACCTCCTAAAAACTTTTAATGGCTAGAGATTTTGACTGAATTTTGGCAATCAGATTAGATGTTCCTCTACCATCCCAGCAGTTATAAGAGGGAAAAAAAAAATTACTGCACTCCTTATTCTTCTGATTCGAGTGATTGTGGCATGATTACTTAATTTGCTTTTCATACTTTGCAGAGGAATTTAAATAGCTCAGATATTTAACTCTTGAAAAAGTGGGTGCTAGTTACACACAGAAACTACTTCCTTTAAGAAGTATCACCGGGGTGTTTATACTTTATTGCTGGGCTTGGTCAGCATAGCATGCAAACCAACTTACATATTTTCAACTTCCCGCAAATATGATCTTAAAAATGGTCTTGCCGATCAAAGCGAGTACCCTCTTTGGCAACACCATGGTGCTACTTTTCCTCACTCCAACATTTTGTTTATAGATATTAAAATGGTCCCATTGATATAAAGTAGCAGTGATGCATGTGGTAAGAACTAGCAAACACAAATAAAAGATGGTCAGGGCTCCACTCCCTGACTGTCCACACTGCTCAGAGCTGTTGACCGTAAGGAGAAGGGGACTACAAAGCAAAGGTCTCAACAGAAACCATGGCCACAGAGACATAGTGGTAACTGTTCATAAACCCTGCGAACAGCCCTGTGGCCAGCCTCAAACCACAGTGATGCCAGTGAACTTGTGAAATCCATTCCTTGTATCACACCTGAAAGCACAGGTAGGAAAGCATTTAGGCTGAATAACTGGATTCTGAGGTGAGAAGAACTGTGTACTTGACCTGCCATTCCTCAGGACCACCACCCTGATGAAAGCCCTTGCAACTGCTGACTGCTGTCGGAAATTGCTTTGTTTCTTTGGCTTAGGACTTCCTTCAGCCTTTTTAAAAGGAAAACATTAGAGGTATAACACTGTATGCTGTTCTTAGTTACTTGTGCCTTAATGTGAATAAAGAGTGAATGTTTCTAAGATAAAAATGTGTCTGCAGAGCACAGGGATGTAGGAAGAACCTGCCTACAATGAATGGGTCCTTGGGGAGCAGATGCCGCTGAAGTGCAGAGCTGGGGGCTTGATGCTTTGCTAATGGCCTCCTTGGTACCCTTCTTAAGTTTCAATCCCCTGGAAAGCTTTGGTATCTAAGCTGTTGGTGATCCCTTACAAAGTGGAATGTGTCTTTGGAGTGAGCAGTCTGGGTGCAGAGCAAAAGAAAGAGCTGCTAATCCACAGAGGCAGTGTTGGGTAGCAAAAAGCCACGGGGCTTGAGGTCTGGAAACACTTTTGTAGCTCTCTGTGGCTTATAGGTCCTATGTGATCAAGTGTCCTCTCATGGAGGGTTAGCCCTCTCTAGATATTTACAAAATTATCATTTCAAGTTACTTCCCAAACGCAGCCCAGCCCGGAGAGCCTGCCAATGCACAGGGCTGCAGAAACTCTTCCAGAGCAAAGAATGGCAATCCGTGGATCTCAGGAGAAAGGCCAACATCCCTCCCCCATTCCTCACTCACTGCCACCACCGTGTCTGTGTCCAGAGATTTAAGATTTGTTTTGCACCTTTCTGAGTGGATCTAAAAGCCCTTTACAGACAAGAATGAGGGTTATCCCAGGACAGGACTCTTAGTTTGTATTCATCAGATTACACTTGGACAAAGCAACAGTCGCAGTTGGAAGCAGGAACAGGCTTCATACTTCCTAAGAAGTCCGGTAGGGATTTTGAAATCACAGGATGAATCTGGAGTATGAGGCAAGTCTCAAGAAATGTGGTAGTGGTGTGTCTCACTGTGACCTTCACACTGCATATGCTGCTTCCTTTAATCCAATTGTCCAGATTGTCTAGTGGCTGTAGTGGGCAGTGGATACAATAACAACAGTAACAACAACAGCAACAACAACTAATGTTCACATGCTCTAGAGTCTAGACACTGTTCCTAAACCCCTTACATACATTAATTGATTGTAACCCATAAGACGTACTTTTAGTTATCCTCCCATTGACAGATGAGAAAACTGAGGCACAGAGAGATTCAGTAACTTTCCAAACAGCACATAACAACAATAAATTTAATTATATTTTAAATTCTCAAAATAACTGCTACTGTTTTTGCCTTCATTTCGCAACTAAGGAAATTGGGGCTCAGAGACCTAAAGTAACTTATCTAAGATCACACAGTGTTGAAGTGGTGGGAAGGCCCACCCCTAACACTTGGGGTCTCTAGAGCAAGGGCACAATAGAAATCCATATTCCATGGCAAAAATTATATATCAAGCTAATAGGAAAATAAAATATGTTCTCTCCTCTGGCTTTGAAAAAGAAAGCTTCATAACAAGCTGGAAGTTCAGGTTCACGTTCAGAACTTTCAGACACCCTGGTCTGAGCTGGAAAGAGGTGGTGCACAGATTGCCACACCCCAGTCCCTGGCCTGGATCCTTCTCCTCCGGCTCCTGTACTTCACATACCTACACTCCAGCAGGCATCATCCAACGCTTGTCAATAGGTGTGAGAAACAGCTGTCCCTAAGGCCACGCTGAGGCCTGCACAGGTCCTGAAAGCAGGCTCAGGGGCACCACAGGGGATTCTGGTGTCTCAGTACCTGGAACATGGTCTGGAGGAGAGAGACGGGCTGCGTGAGCATGTTCCTTTGATCTGGTGGACTCTACTCCATGGGATGGAGCATGCCCAAGGAGGACCCCACTAGGGTCCTCTAGGGCTCAGGGCAGAGGCCCCTCTTGCCTCCCTCTGAGGATGGCATTGGTGCTAATACCAGGGCTTTGAATATTTCTATTCAACTCCAACATCCTTGCCCTAGTGAACCACCATTAATGTCATTCCTCTGCCCCCCAGTTTTCATGCCACTGGAACTTGAAGTGGTAGAGGAACATCATAGGAAGGAGGGACCCCTAAGAGTGAGGGGCACAATGGGTGAGGGCCTGAGGGATTTGCCCCACCCACTCCTACGCTCCCCCTTTTCATCAGTCCTGCCTCTGGCAGCTGGCCAGGGCTACAGAAACACGCCCAGAGCCAATCCAAGTCGTGACCACACCCTTTCCTTGTTTACGGACACAAAACAGAGAGAGACTAGGAACCTCCTTGAAAATGATTCTTTTCCAAACTGTTTAATTCTCTCTCCACCTGGAAGATAAGACTTCTGAAAAAATAGCTTGCCTAGAGAAAAGGCCTTTTTCTTCCTTCAGCCTTTAGGACAGCCAAGTTGCCTGCCCGCCTAGCCAGTCCCTGCTACTGCACTTACTTCCTGGCACCTGTCCTGGGCTATTTACATGGATTTAGGAGGGATCCTGTCAACCTGTCCGGGATTCTAAATTTAGTTTCCATACATAAATGCAATTTCCTGTGTTAACTATCAGAATTTTCCACAGGCTGAATTCGGTATTGTTGGTGCTCAAATGTCATCATTCACCACGTCGTGCTTCCTTTTCTTTAAAAAAAAAAAAGATTTATTTTATTCTTTGAGAAAAGGTGTGTGAGAGAGAGACACACACACACAGACAGACAGAGAGAGAAGAGTGGGGAGGACCCAGAGCACTCCCCATAATTGTACATCATTAGTTGTGACCTGGTTCAATTCCACACAGGTGGATGTAGGGCCACAGCGGGCAGGAACAGAACCAGGGAACCTCCTGTGTAGGAGGTGCGGACTTTCACTGCCTAGCCATCTCAGCAGTTATCAGTTGCACCACAGTTCAGCATATGGGGTTTGCACAGGCTGGGACTGGGAATTGGACCCTGGACCTCATGATTTTGGGGAAAGTGCTCAACCACTGAACTATCCTGGCATCTCCCCCATGCGTATCCCCCCATGCTTCCTTTTTTAAAGAAACACGTAACCCTACCCTCCACCGCCAACCCCTCACCCCTCTACCCCCACTGGCTAAGCAAGAACTTTCAAGCCCCTGGTGTTCAGAGCTAAAATTCTGCTGGCAATAGCTGTCAGGGCTGGACTCAGTTGTACCTTTGCTACTTTTCCAAGGCTCTGGGAATTAAAGACAGACTACCTGCCCAAATACCAGAGCACCCGTGTCATAATCTGGGGACTTTAGAAACTCACCCAAACCAGCATGAACAAAATACGGTGTTTTGTCATAAAGAGAAGGCCAGACTTGGGCAGAGAATATAACAGACAACTCCATAGAATAGGAAACAGAAACAGCAACCCTCTATCCTGCCATGATGGTTTATTGTATCTCTTCTTATCCTTCCCATCCACTTTTCTATGCTTCCCCTCTTCCACACCAAATGAATGGGCAGGCAGCTCTACAGTTCCTTTTATTTAAAGTACTGGCTTAACTAACTGCAACCCAATTCCAAACCGAGAGCATCTGATTGGCCCAGCTTGAGTCAGGGGTCTATGTCTAGTCCTATCAGCTCTGGCTCAAGAGGATGGATGGCATCAATGACAGTACAAACAAGCCTGCAGTTTGGATCCTTGGAGTAGAGTAGGTGAGAGGTTCTCATCCAAGAGGGGGTGGACAAATACCCTAAAGGCAGACCTAGATTGACTGCCTAGATTACACACATATTTAAAAGAGACTAATACCTCTTTGCCTTGACTTTTTTGGATGATAACCAGTTTGAGATCAGGTCTCACATTTGTGCTTGCTTTGTTGCAAATACAGTAGACTCTCAGTTAACTGGAACTCAAGCAACTGGCTTTCTCAAACAACCAGCACAAAAAATCTTAAGACTTTTTGCCAGTTGCTGGAGCAATTTTCTGGTGGCTTGAGAGTTTTGCCGATTGCTTAAGAGTGCCGTGCACATTTGTCCAGCATCTACCAATCCCCATGTGTGCTGGTTAACTGAGAATATACTGTAGTTTACCTTTATTTATCACAAATCACCATCAATATCCTTATCATCTTACCTCTCATCGTTAATACCTTTCTGACTTTCTATTATGGAGTCACGCCTGAGGCCCAAACTTGAAACAGGAAGAAACATTGTTCAGAACCTAATATGATCACTACTTAGCCCTTTGCCTGGTTTACGCCTATTTGGAATTTGTATAGAAAATGACTATTATCAACTTGGTTCACTTTTTAGGCCCTAAGCCCAATCATAGCTTTCACTGCATTTACTTGACTTGCCTAATATGTAAAACAATAGCCTACTCTACACTCTGAAATATCATAAACCTCTCAGTTCATAAATCCCAGACTGGGATATCTGAGGAATTTTTGGCAGATCCACCAAGAAACCTGGCCAATCTAGATGTTAGAGGAATTTCTTGAGTTTCAAGCCAACCAAGAACATTAACACTTCACCCATATTCCAGAGGAATGCAATCATTCTGTAAAGTTGGACAGTCTTTAGGGAATGGGCAGTATTACTATTATGTACTTTAAGAAATGTGTATTTGGTTTCCCTGACATTTACGTTCGTGGGGAACAAAGCACTCATTGCAAACTAAATTTGGGGCATGGTATAGTCTGTACCAGATTACTTTCTTTTTTTTTTTTTTTTTTAAGATTTCTTGCTAGCATGACTAAAGAAAAATTCTGTAACCAAATCAAGATGTAAGTTAAATTTCATTACTCCCTTCATTCATTCATTTGCTGCTCATTGGGCATTTGCTATGCGGTAGTCACAACACAAGATGCTGCTGCGTACGCTGACATAAACGACATAATCTTTGCCCTAATCACATCACAGTCCAGCAGCAAAGACAGATTTTATAAACCAAAAACGACAGTGCAATGTACTAAGGGTGACAAGTACATAGATGTTAAGTGAGGAAAGAGCAGGGATTCCTAACTCAGCCTGGGTTGGGTGGGATTGAGAGAAAACTTCTTGGTGGACAATGAAGAGTGAGCTGGTTTTGAAAGCTTACGGGAGTCAGCCAGGCAGTTGAAATGGATGAGATGGGGAGGGTATTCAGGCAGTGGGAGAGCATGAAAGAGCATAATACAGTGTGGGTATTGATGCTGGCTTGTTTGGGATGGAGTTTAGGCTAAGAGTGTTGTGGACAGGCCTGAGAAGTTTGGCCTGGGCAGGTCACAAAGGGCTTTAAGCCAGGTTGAAGTATTAGGACTTTGTTCTGGGGTGAAATGGAGTCTTCAGACTATTTCTTTTTTAGGAAAAAAATGTTATTGAAGTATAAAATATATATGCAGGGGAAAGCCGGGACGGCTCAGCGGGTTGAGCGCTCGCTTTGAGGCCATGAGGACCGAGGATCGAATCC
>PVKE010002391.1:0-57245 GCA_004027555.1 Craseonycteris thonglongyai | reverse complement strand
AAAAAAAAATATATATGCAGAAACGTGCACATATGATAAATATTCACCTTAGTGAATTTTCATGAACTGAACACAGCTGTGTAGCCTGAAACTAGATCATAACGTAACCAGAAACCCTGAAGCCCCATCTTGTTCCCTTCCAGTCATTAGTTCCTTCTCCAGGGGGAGGCCACCAGCCTGTATGGTAGATTTGCTTTGCCTGTTTTGGAAGATTATTTAGTGAATTTTTAAAGTATGTACTCTTCACCTGGAACCTATGTAATTTCAACCAACCAATGTCTCCCTAATAAATTTAACAATTTAAAAAAATGGAGTATAAAACAAAACAAAACCAAAAATGTATGTACTCCTTTGTGTCTAGCCACATCAGCCAGCATTATGTTTCTGAGCATTATCCATTCTGTCAGGTAGAGATGTAGTTCATTGAGTCCCATGGTTGTATAACATCCCATGTATGAATTTGCCATAATTTATTTATCCTTTCTATTATGTATCAACATTTGAGTTCTTGCCAACTTGAGACTATTATGACTAGTGCTGCTATGCCTGTTCTTGCATATGTCTTTTGGTGAGTATATGTATGCATTTCCACTGGATAAAATACCTAGGAGTGGACTCTCTGGGTCATAAGCTAAGTGTATATTCAGATTTCTTGGATTCTGCCGGCTTTACAAAGTGACTAGACTAATTTAAAGTCTCAGCAGCAGTATAGGAGAGTTACAATTGTTCTCGTTTCCAACAATTGATATTGTTTGTCTTTTTCATTTTAGCCCTTTTGGTGCTTGTGTGTATTTGTAGTTGTTGTGGGCTGAATGGTTCCCCCTACCCCTAAACGCATGCACTGTACCCTAACCCAAATGTGACTGTATTTGGAGTTAGAACCTTTATGGAGGTAATTGAGGTTAAACGAGGTCATAAGAGTGGGGCCCCAATGTGATAAGTCTCTATAAGAGGAAGAGACTACATCTCTCTCTCTCTCTCTCCCTCCCTCCTTCCCTCTCTCCGCCTACACATGCAGAGGAAAAGCCATGTGAAGGAACAGTGAGAAGGCAGCCATCTGTAGGTCAGAAAGAGTCCTTACTAGAAACTGACCCTGCTGGCACTTTGATCGTGGACTTCCAGCCTACAGAACTGTGCTAAAATAAATGTCTGTCCTTTAAGCCACCCAGTCTGTGGTATCTTGTTATGGGGGATGGGGAGTGGGGGACTAGAGTAGTAGAATCACATTGTCGCTTTAATTTGTATGTTACTTCTCAAAGTGTATTATGTAAGAGAGGGACGTTGTCAGATTTGTACTTTAGCTGCAGGACTAGGAACAATGAGAAAGCTAAAGGAATCATTTAGGCAAGAATTTATGAGAGCCTGAACAAACTCAGGCCAGTTGAGTGGGATAGAAAGGGTTGGGTCAATACATGGGAAAGAGCTAGAACTGGATGTTCATCAATTAGATGTGGGAAGTAAAGGAGAGGGAAATGCCCTTTCAGCATTTCGTCTAAGAGCGGCCCTGGAGTCAGACTTCGTTAATTTAAGTTCAAACTCGACTCCATCCCTTACTAGCTATGTGAGCTTAGCTACATATTTTACCACATTAAACTTCCATTACCTCAACTATAGACTAATGAATTAATAAAAACAGTAACTTTCTTCTAGAGTTACTATGAGGAGTAAGTGAGATAATGTAAAATACCTATTTGGAAAAAAACTACTATAAACCCCAAATATATTTGAGTCAGCCTTGATTAAAGTTAAAACCCAAGGCCATGATTTATTTAGTATTAAAATGTATTTATTTATTATTATTAAACTTGCATGTGTGAGAAAAATTTGTTAAGTCTGATGAGCACTTGTTTTCTGTCGTTTCTTTGTGAATACGTATAATTGTGGAATACATATACATGCTGTATCTTATTCTAAAGGTAATATCTTAGTGAATATGAAAATATACTTTATTAAGGATGATAGCAAGATCATCCTTCAGTTTTCTTCACTCATATTTAGCTGATGAAAAGCATAGGAGAAAATATTCAGAAAGTCCTTAAAGCCATCATTGGTCCAGTCCAGGGCAGGGATTAGTAAATTAAAGGTACATTTAAATGACTTTGTAACTGATCGTACATGGTAGGTCAAAGAATGTAGTATAGAAAGATGCCCAGTTCTCATGCTTAGATGTCAGGGTAGATGGTCAGATATAGATAGAAATAAATGAATTTCATTCATTCATTCATTAAAGGGAATAACCTAACCCCACTAGCCTGTGACTACAACATAGTTATTCTTCCTTGGTGTACTAACTTCTTATGGCATAGAGCCTGCATGGAACTACTTGCTGGAAATCAGCTGCTGTCAGTGTTCTATCAGTTATTTTTGAGAGTGTCTTGGAGCGCCTGTCAGTTGAATTACAGAGCAAGTCCCTTGGGTTCTTCCCCTTTAACCTTCTAATCTTGCTGCTTGGCTGCTGCTGCTGCTGCTACTGTTAAAGCCCTTCTGAGATCTCCACTCTATGACTTAGGAGGGACTGCTGCCTATGGATCTCCATTCCAGCCTCGAGACAAACCCAGTCCACAATTCTGCCTCAGTCTGGCACCCCCAGAAATTGACCCCTTTCCTGCCTTGCCTTTTCAGCCTCCAAGTTGCTGCTAGCTTAGAAACCTCATTTTACCATTCACTGCCTCCATGTGATAGCAGCAGTTCCTCTGCTAGTAGAATGAGTCCAGGCTTCTTCGTACCGCAGATCCAAACTTAGTTGGTCTTTGGCCCTAGCTCTCCTTCTCTTTCAGTTCAAAGAGTCCCCACTTCTTATTTCTTTTCCCAAGAGAAACCACTTCACAAGATGACTGAGCAGAAACATGCATTCTCTGCTGGGAAAAACTCCATCCCTACCTGCCACCATGTGGCCTTAATTCTATTGCTTGAAATATGCATTCACACAGTAGTTCAAGGTTAGTGTATTTTTCATACGTTGAGTCACTCACTTTTATCCAAAGTTACCTTGATACACTGAGAATACAGGAAAAGATTTATGGGAAGATTGTATGTCCATTTTGCCCTTGATGATGTTGAGGAGATCTGACATTCAAGTAGATTTGAGTCTGGAACAAACACAAATGCACACGCAAGAGAGACGGGGAGAGGGAGAGGGAGAGGAAGAGGGAGAGGAAGAGGGAGAGGGGGAAGGGGAGGGGGAGGGAGAGGAAAAGGGGGAGGGGGAGGGAGAGGGAGACTTCAGCATGTAGGTGGTAGTAGAAGGGATGGGTATGAAGGTGGGCTGGAGCAGGCTCATATAACTGGTAAGGGCTTATTTTGTTCATTAACTCCCAACTCCACAATGATTGGCAGCTTGAAATCAGCAGCAGTCAGACTATTTACACCACAGAAATCAGCAAACACTAAAAGCCAGATGTTTTAAAAATCCCTGTTAACCTTTACTACACATTATTGTGGACTGAGGGTGAAATCATCTAAGGAGGGCAAACACAGTGAGAGTGGAAAAGGTCTGAGAAGGAGTGCTAAAATAGTAAAATGTAAGGAGTGTACAGAGAAAGAAAAGTTGTAAAACTGAACAAGAAGAAGCATGCAGGATGCTGTGCTATAGGCACTAAAGGAGGAGAGTTTACAAAATAACTCCGTGGGATATGTGTCTCAAGCTATCCATAATTAAGGTCAGATTATGTGACGGAGACCGATTGATCAAAGATGGTTATTCTTATTTTTATCTCTCTTGTTTTGAAAAGCTATTTTAAACAATCAAAAGGACTGCTTCATGGTCAAGTCAGCAAGTGGTTAAGGTCACTGAAATAACCATCCAAGGACTTTAAAATCTAGTTATCTTGATCATTTCAACAAAGGAATGATATAGCCAGTTTAGTCTTGGGCAGCAGACCTATTCAAACTTTCTACCCAGTCATATATAGAGTTATAAACATCAAATCATATTATTTTGGAACTAGAAAAGACCCTACTGGTCTAGCTAAGGAAATTACCGTTCAGAGAAGGTACCGGTAAGTGAAATAGCATGACACAATCCACACAGCTGGCTGCTGATATCTTTTACAAGGGGTAAAGCCAGATCCCCCAACTCCTCTCTCTGGCTGTCCTCCCATCTTCACAGAGACAGTCCCTATAAATAGTGAAAGACTAACATGAGTTTAGTTGAAACAAATCTTAAAGCAAAAATGTCAGGAGTGTTTGAAAACTTTTCATTAAAATTCAAGTAAATCAGGGTCATTGGATCTTTTTTCTTCTGTTTGGAGATATATTCATATCTTCCGTAGTACACAGGATTTAATTGAGGGAAATGGTTTTCAAGATATTTCCAGGAGGAGAGTGTTGGGTGGACATTCTCTGGCCCAGAAAGTGTGGCATCAACTTCCCTTTGCTTGTCCTGAGTTCCAGGAAAAGCTTGACTATGTTGTTGCATCAGAAGATAAGATTTTGAATCTGATTCTAAATCCCAAATATTACACAGTGCTTATTTCAAATATGACAGTTTCTACTAGAACTTAGTAGGGAGAATAACTTTTGTTTTATTGAGAATTCAAATCTGTCCACTAGTATTATTTCCCACTTAAGCTTTTCAGGGGACCTGTGGTTCACAGTATCAATTTACCAGCCTCATTTCCTGACTGCTGTTCAAAAGCTCAGAAGACACCCCCATGGCTTAAGGAGTGTGTGGGAGAGAATTCTGCTCCTTTCCCTCATCAGAGTGGGTGGTGGGGAGGACAGCTGCTAATTGAGCTTTCTTATTTTTTGACTTGAGTGGATTATGTGGCTACCCCCTGCTGAGCTCGAGTTCCAAATTGGAACCATAATGATTCTTCTTATTATTGTTGTTTATTTAGTGTGTCAAACATTGAGTCCCTGTTTACTGTCCTCCAGAAACCTCTAGGTCAATAAAAGAACCAAACACTTAGTCCTTATTGTTATTTGCTTATACCATAAGTATGCCCACAGTCATCCAATGAGCCCCCTGGATTAATTGATAATTTAAGAAATTATCAATTTCTTACAATGGCATCCAATGGGCTATGATGTATGTTCCAGTCACCCCAACTTCTTTCAGATACTGTCTGACTAATGCCCCCTTGGTTCAGAATATTTCTCTCCTCACTTTGCAACTTTGTTTCCGATCTCTGTCACTTGCATTCTGCATATTCTCTGTGAGCAGATTTTCCTTGTCATATGAACTAAACCATATAAGGAAATTATTCATTTTCATTTTCAAAATATATTCTCCTACTCATGTCAGTGTTATACCTGAATAAGTTGGTTCAGCAATTGATTCAGGCAGATGCTTGGTTTTGTTTCCAGTAGACCAAACATTTTTTTCATTGTCTGTTACTTGTGCCTTTTGATCTTATTCTTTAAAAAATATTTATTTTCAAAACAATTTACAGCAAAATATAAGGAAATTCTACTTTAGACGAGTTCTATGTAACATAACCATGATACTAAATGTCTTAGTCATTAGTTTCAGTAGTTACTATGAACTAATTTACATGTTAAAATTTTTTTGATCCACTAATTTATTCCTTAGTGCATTATATACACATGCACACACACACCTTTGCACACACACGCATTCGTTTATTTATTATTTTCAGGTAACTTGCCTTTATTTTTTTTTTCTTTCTTTTGGTATGCCTAGTCATATGATTGGTTAATATATGGGCAAAATTCTAAGTGACATTTTAATGCCAGGTTTCTGAGGTCACATACTCATCTACATGTTGCAGTACTCTAGTAGAGAATATTTATTGAAGAGCTTAACTTGACCATAAACATATAGAGAAGTACAGATTTGGGAATATTATCAGCGATTGCTCATTGACTTTGAACCCGTCACTGAAGTCAGTGGTTCCCCAAGATGTCAGTGGTGACATTTCTTAAATTATTATTATTATTATTATTTTAAAGATTCATTTTTATTGTTTTTGACAGAGAGAGAGAGCAAGCGGAGATACAGAGAGAATGGGAGGGACCAGAACAATCTCCATAGTTGTACATCATTGGTTTTTCCACATAGTTTCACTCCACAAGTGGGCACGGGGCTGCACAGGGCAGGAAATGGGCTGGGGTCTCACCCTGGTGAGGACTGAACTGGGGGCACTCCCCAGTTCAGCATATGGGTCTGCAGGGGCCTGGAGCCGGGATTCGATCCTCTGTCCCCGGGGCTGCGAAGTGAGCGCCTAAGCCACTGAGCCATCTCAGCTTCCTCGATTATTATTTTTTTAAGAGACTTATTTTATTGTTTTTGACAAAGACAGAGAGAAGGGGGAGGGCCCAGAGCAGTCTCTATAGTTTTATATCATCAGTTTTTGACACGCTTTTGTTCCACACAGGTGGGCGGGGCCACACAGGGTGGGAACTGGGTTGGGGGCCTCTCACATGGGAGGCATGGCCCCTCAAGCTAGGGGGTGAACCAGGGAGCGAGAACCAAACTGGGGGCCTCCTGTATGGGAAGCACACCCCAGTTTAGCATATGGGTTCACATGGGCCAGGGCAAGGATTCGATCCTTAGTCCCTTGGGCTGCAAAGTGAGCGCTTAACCCACTGAGCCATCCTGGCTTCCCTAGTGGTGACTTTTCTAAAGGACCATGGTGCAATGGGAGAAATACAGTGAATATACCGTAGGAAGTTTTCATAAAATAAAGTTTATTCAATTTTTAAAAGCAGTGGAATTTACATCTTTTCTACTTTTTGGAAATTAAATGCCCTTTATTTTATGACATTATGGTAAGGTGACAGAAAATGATAACTTCCCCATAATGTCTTGGTAAAATAAAAATAGAATGATTATGTCTTTCACTCAAAGTTTTTCTGGACACTTAGGGATTAGTTGGAATCGCAGTGTCTGGAAAGTGAACAATTTACATCCTTGTGTTCTTTTTGCTCACCTCCTCCCTGCCCCCATATCCTCCGCTCTCCTCACCATCCCAGTGGGGATTTTTATCCCCAAATCAATTTAGAAAGTCAAGGTCATGTCTCAACTGGAATCCCTATCCAGAGCATAACAATGAGGTCAGCCCACTGACACAGGATTCTGTCTTAATTACTCAAGGTTTACTTTTCTCTCGGGTCCAGACAAGAGAGTATGAAGTTTTCAGAGATGCTGAGTCCGCTCAAATTCCCAGATAGATTCAACCCAATTTCCCTCTACCTAATCAATGTAGATTACATTTATTTTGCATAAAATAGTCGTGATTTCCCATTAACTAGGTTAGTGAACTATTGGATTCCTCATCCCATCTCTTTTTTTAGGCTATTGCTGTCTCTAAAGAGTTTCCCATTTTGCTCTATGGTTTTGAAAATCATTTAGAGAAGCAGAACATTTAGAAAGCAGCTTCATGTGGTGTTTCTCACATTCCTTTTGAGTGATGCTGTGAAGATAGTTTAGAAAGTGCTGAAGCCAGCTGGAAGAGTATGGCCTTATATATTCTTTTGCATTATATTCTTTTTTGTTATTATTCTATTTTTGTATATTATTTAGCCAAAGGCATAAGACAGAACAAAAAATATTGGATTGGAATTTGAGAAAACTTAATTCTGGGGATGCTGGGATAGCTCAACAGGTTAAGTGCTTGCCTTGCAACATGAGGTTTGGGGATTGAATCCTGGCCCCTGGCCTGTTCAAACCCACATGCTGAACTGCAGCGCAACTGGTAACCACCAGGATGGCAGCCAAGGTTCTCACATCCCATGAGGGAGGTCATCAGTTTAATTCTGCCCCATGTGGACCCACATTCAACTGTATGGAATGAAACTGTGTCAAAAAACTAATGATGTACAACTATGGAGACTGGTCTGGGCCCTCCCCCCTTCTCTTTGTCTCTCTCCATCACCTTTCAAAAACAATAAAATAAATCTTTAAAAAATAACCAAAAAACAAAAAAACAAATTCTCTTCCAAACTCTGAGCAAGACAAAGTCTCCTTGAGTTTTAGAGTCCTTCAGGGAAATGGGGCACGTCTACCTGTGTTAGCTTCTAACACATGCAAGTATAATTTTCAAAAGGGTAAAATCATATCTCTCAGGCAAACATAAAATAAAAACATGTCAAAGATTTTATTTATGGAGAGGAACATTAGGATGTTAAAATTGGTCCAAAGAGTATTAGAGATGGTGTGTGTGTGAATCATTTCATTTTTTAAAAATATAAGATTGCCAAGTTAGAAGCAAAACTAGTTAATATTCAATTGGACAATAAACTGCAGTCTTTGTACTTACATGCTCTATTGGACAGAAATTACTTGCCTCTTCACTAGGCACAAATTTTCAGGTTAGCCTCTTAACCTACAGAGTTGTAAGGTCAATAGAAAATCAAGCCCAGTACTTCACTAAAGGTAGGTTCAGTAATCTTTTTTACCTATTTTCAAATGTCACATAATTTTTCTGACAACTATTGTATTTTTCCATGTATAAGACTACCCTCATGTATAAGATGACCCCAACTTTTCTTTTCTTCTTTAAGATTTATTTTTATTGTTTTTTTTTAATATTATTATATTTTATTGTTAAATTTAATGGGGTGACATTGGTTGATAACAATTAGACAGCTTCCCAATGTACAACTCCACATCTTATCACCCATGCATCGCATTATGTGCCCAGCTCCCAGAATCAGGTCCCCCTCCAACCCCATATATCTGGTGCCCACTCCCCCCTCCCCCCATATTTTTATTGTTTTTGACAGAGAGCGAGAGCGAGAGCGAGAGAGAGAGAGAGAGAGAGAGAGAGAGAGAGAGAGAGAAACAGAGAGAAGGGGAGGACCCAGAGCAGTCTCCATAGTTGTGCATCATTAGTTTTCTATGTAATTTCATTCCACAGGTGGGCATGGGGTTGCACAGGGCAGGAACCAGGCTGGGGGCCTCCTGCATGGCAGGCACACCCCCATGAGCTGGAAACAAACTGGGGGCCTCCTACGTAGGAGGCTTGCCTTGGTGAGAACCAAACTGGGGGCACACCCCCGTTCAACATATGGGTCCGCACGGGCTGGGGCCCAGATTCAATCCTTAGGCCCTGGGGCTGCAAGATGGGCACTCAACCTGCTGAGCCATCCCAGCAATCCCGACCCCAACTTTTCTAACCCAACATTAAGGAATCAGTACACATGTTACTCCCATGTATAAGATGACCCTCAATTTTTGGTTTAACAATTTTAGACAAAAGTATTTTCTTACACATGGAAAAATACGGTATATGTTAAAATAAAACTGGTTAACATTTCCTGAGTATTTATTATGTGCTAAGCAACACTTGACAGGTATTATCTTTTTGGATGCTCACCACAACCCTATGAGGTAGGTATTTTTATTGTCTCCATCTTATAGGACAGAAGATTAAAGCTCAGAATGGTTAATTAACCAGCCTAAGGTCACATAGCTTATAAATGGCAGGGGCAATCTTACTGAAGTCTTATTATAAAATCTTTATTTTAACTCCTACCTATTATTATTATTATTTTAAGGGTCAAAAGAAAATATGAATGTAAAAGTGATATCAAGGTTGTGAATATGCTATAAAATAAAAGGCATAATTGTTAAATCTAGATTCCTATTAAAAAATAAGACAGTAAGACTTATTGCTAGCCAAGTGCAGAGGGAGACATGTTTATTATGGAAAAGGTCCATTGTACCTAGAATGCCTTTGAGATTTTATCTTAAATATGTTCCTTGAATTGAATAGCTTTTACTTAACTCAGCCCACTTTTTCCTTCCTCCTCCTTTTTTTTTTTTTTTTTAAATTTGACAGCAGATTTCATTGAGAGGGTTTCTTAGCCCATTTTTTATTACATGCATGGAGAGGTATTCACTCTGAAATCTTTCCTCATTTCTCTCTCTCTCTCTCTCTCTCTCTGTATGTGTGTGTGTAGGTGTGTTTCAGCTTAGAAGAGTGTAAAGAACACAGGTCTCAGAACTGGATAGGCCTGAGTATGAATTTCAGCACCATGATTAATTCAGTGAGACTTTGGGCAAATTGCTTAGACCACCTTGTCTCAAAAACCTGTCCAAGTGCATCAGAATCCCCTGGGGGAGGTAGGTATTGATTATTCCAAACACAGGAGAGAGTCCTAAAGAATCTTCAACTTCAGGTCCTCATTGGTGAAAGAACAATAGTGGTACCTACCTTGAAGTTGGTTTTGAGAATTGCTATCTAGTAGGACATTGGAATAGTACCATTCTCCCCATCTTCTTTCCATCTTAATTTTTCATTCTTCCCTCCTCCTGTCTACTCCCTATTTTTGTCTCCTCTCCTCCATTCCCCTCCTCTCCTCTCTTGCCCACCCATTCCCTCCTGTCCAGTCCCCTTCCCTCCTTTCCTTTCTCCTCTCATCCCCATCTGTCCCCTTTCCTCCCTCCATTTTTCCCTCCCTCCCTCCTCCTAGCATTCCCCTCCTTCATTTCCATTTGTCCTTTCCCATCTTTCTTGTCCCCTACCCTTCTATCACCTCCTGAACCTTCTCTTCCTTTCTCCTATGTTCCCTCCTTTCTTGTCCTCCCTCCAATCTCCCTCCCTCCCTTCCTTTTCTCTCTCCCAAGGACCCCAAACCAAACATCTCCTAAACAATGAGACCTGGGCCTCACCTTAACATAGAGAAACTATGGAACTTCAATCTCTCAGGAACTGCTGGGGCCTTTTTCTATTCTCTCACTTTATCAGCAAGAACAGAGAGGTTACACCCATGCCCACGTATCCTGACTCCTGGTCAGTGCTCCTCCTAACCCATCAATGGACTGACTCCGTGCCTGCACTTTCAACACAGTATTATGGTTCACCCCTGTCTTCACTTCACAGTGTACCAGGAGCCTGGAAGAAACAGGATGATGAATCACTGCTATGGTTTGCTTGTGACGAATGAAGTAAATTCGTTGAACCCCTGAGGCCCCCAAAGAGAATGTGCCACGGTGACGAAAAGGTCAAACCGTACCAACAAATGTGTAGTCAGGAAATCACAGCAAACACTAATTGCAAGGAAGCTCATCTGCGGTCATTTCCAGAGAGAACTGCCCCTGTTATACTCCACGTCCCTGGGAAAGGAACAAAACAGTGTCCTGCAGGAGATAAGGCTGGAGAGGAAGAGAGATAATGAGCTTGGTGAAGATGGCCAGAGACCAAGCTACCACACTGACCACACCAGTACCACAGTGGAAAATGAAACCGATCCCCCGATTTCCTTTGTGTGTGTTACTCCAGGAAGGTGTGCTTCCTACTCCGCCTTCCTGCTCTCCTCACGCTGTTTTTCATGGGTCTCGCTCTCTGGGCTCTAGATACCAAGGAGGGAAGCTGGAAAGTGGGAGCTGAGATAATGCTCACCTCAGTGAAGAGGGGGTTCGCAGAGCCAGCTACCTGTTCTTGCAACAGTTATCTTAGTTTTACATGAGTCTATACTTAATTCCCTGGGATATGTTTGCATCTTGAAAGAGTGGTGTTTGCTTATATTCCAACAGCTGCACTCAGGGGAGGGCCAATATCTGCACTGGGGCCAGAGCATTGAATAGGGGCTGGCCCTGCTTGGCCAGGCCTGCAGGGGTTCAGGAGGCTTCTCAAAGGGCAAGGTGAGAAATAGGCAAGTCTCATAGACACAAGAGGTAGCGTAGCTGCTGCCCAAAGGCTGGGAGGAGTGGGCAGTGACTACCAATGGGTTCTTTTTCAGGTGATGAAAATATTCTGGAATTAGATAGAGGTGATTGCTAGATAACCTTGTGAATAGATTAAAAGCATTGACTTGTATGCTTTAAATGCATAGACTTTATAATATGTGAATTATATTTCATATAAGTGCTACGTGCTAACCGATTGCGCCACTGGAGCTTCATGAATTATATTTCAATAAACATTTTTTGAGGGGAAAAAGGAAAAAACAAAGGTGAATTTTAGAGCTTAGGGCTCTCAAGGCCAGAACTGCTCTCCCCTATGTTATCCTGCCTGCATATTATAAATGTTTTAAAGTGTCTTACATGCTTTTCATAATTTTCATTCTAGTGGTGGAATAAAGGCCCACTGTGTATCACAACTCATAGAGAGATATTTCCTAGGTTGGTGATTTAGGAATATGCCATATCTTGCTATTATAGATTTCCAACCAAGGCAATAAAGCTATTTTTCTACTCTGCCACAAATCTTGATTTTCCACAAATTTCCTCCTGAAATCTCTATTCCCACAGCACTGGGCTACTCACTGTCCCTATTTTAAATCTCTGTGCCTTTTCACCTATAGGTTCAATTTGTCTCCATAATAGCTTTCTCTGGATCCTGACTGCTCTCTGCTCACTTACCCCACCCATCCCCATCATCAAAATCTAGCTCATCTGACTTTATCTGTGTTTTTATTGCTGGACTTACGGCACTATTTTGTAATGTATTTCTCTACCTACCTGACTCCTCTGCCAGACTACGAGCCCCCTGAGGTCAGATGAAATGTCTTCTTAATTTCTGATTCCCTGCTGCCTCTGCTTGGCAGGTAGAAGGTGTGAAATATATGTTAGTTGAATTTAATAGAATTGCTAAGACTCTGAAGAACAGTGCTGACTGTGTCTCTTTGCTTCTATTGAGTTATTCTCCTTAGGGCTAATTGCAAAAACTAGAATTACTAGGTCAAAAGGCAGGAAGGTTTCTCTGTGCTTGTCACAGTGCTTTCTCAAAAGTAATACTAATTTGGAGCCTGAGATGAATGAGTGTGCTGATATCACTGTCACCTTACCAGCTCATCATTTTTAAAAATGCTAATTTAGTAGGTGTCAAATGATATTTCAAGGTTGCTTTCATTTGCATTTCTTTGATCACTACCAGGACTGAACATTTTCTCAGGTGTTTATTTACTGTTTCTATTTCTCCTTGGGGGAGTTGGTTTCTCATATTCTCGGCCCATTTATCTATCAGAGTAAAGAAATGTGGCTAATAAATTTGAATAAGATACTTTTATATTTTATTTATGAATCTATAACCTGTCATATTTGGTATATTTTTCTGTATTTTGTATTTTTTCTCTTTCACTGTTTTTGATTGTATAGAAGTTTAAAATTTATGTATGGATGTATTTCACTTTCTTCTTTATAATTCCTTATAAAGTTTTAAGAAAAAAGAAGTTATTCCTCACAGATCTGCTAAATCTTTTATTCAATATTCTGTTCTTTTCTCATAATAAAACAAAAACAAAAACAAAAAAAAACGCATTAATCCATCTGGAGTATATATAGTATTTAGCTACTTTTAACATTTCTAGCACCAATTACAATATCTCTTCAATATTTCTTGTATCAGTTATGAATATGTGACTACAAGTTAACAAAATCCAAGTAACAATAGCTTAAACAGTAGGGGTTTAGATCCTCATTTGACAAGAAGTCTAGAGGTTGCTAGCTGTTCTGAAATATACCTGTGGAATTTTGATTTATAGGGGTGACTGAATGATGACATTGAGAGATCAAGCCATTGCAAAAAAAGAATTTTTACTTACACTTTCTGATTGAAGAGCTCACGCCATACTACACGGGACTGCAGGAGAAGCATCAGGTTTTGTCTGAAGCGGAAGCTAGGGAAAGCGCAGGTCAAAGCCTTTATTGGGGTTTCCGTAGGAAAGGCAAGGCAGAGCCGGGTAAACCTCTCAGGATGGAGACATGAGCATGCAACAAAAACTCCAACACCCCTAAAAATTGCATGCATTCATGATAAGTTTGAGACTCGTGGTAAATTGAAATGGCATGCGCAACGATATAAGTGGACACTGTGTTCAGTATTGTGCAAGCAGTAGGTTGCAGTAATCGGAAGAGTCTAGATGCTGATGGTACCACTTTGAGCACCCCTTGTAACTGCAGAAATCAAACATGACTTGTATTCGTCTTTTTTTATCACTATATATTGAGTATTATAATTTTAATACATTTTTTCCTTTCTTCAAATGTGTATACATTTTTTTGGCACCCTCTATATTCTTCAGTAAAATATCATTTTCTTCCTGGAGTGGATTTATTTTAGGAGGATAAAGAGAAGGGCAGAGGTTTGCATTCAAGGGGGCAGGGCAAGAATGAGGGTGGGCTTTGGGACATTGTGGCATTTGGGTTTTGCCTCTTTGTACTTCTCCCTAGACTCAAAGTCTTATGAGAGCAGGGACCAGGTCTGTCCTGTTCACCTCTTTGCTTAGCTCAGTGCCTAGTACACAGTAGTTTAATAAGTATATGTGAATGAATGAATGAATGAATGAACGAACAAGCTTGCTAAAATTAGAGAAACTGTGGTCAAATTCGAATCCACCATTGTCTTATCAGTGGAATGGGGAAAATGACAATCACCTTGTAACTTTATTGCGAGATTTAAGTATAAACTAATAAATGGCAATGACAATTAAGATGATTTGCTCTTCCCAAATTCTACCAGCTTACCTATTAATAACAACCACCACTAACATTTATTCAGCATTTTCTTTGAGCAAGTCTCTTTGGTAAGCACTTCACGTGTGTACCTCTTTTAAGTTTAATCCTCAGAACCACCCTGTAATTATGCAGAGGTTAGCTATTTCTCCAGAACATCTTACACACTCAACATCCAACAATATCTCTCTCATCATTCACAGACACCAAAATCTAGATAGGGCAAGAAGGTATCTTTTGCTACTCTTCTTCCTAGAGATATACAGCTCAGTTGTTCTAACAAGATTGGATAAGACTGGCATTTTACATTTAATAGTAAAATGTGATAGATTCACAGTTGCTCTAGCAACAGAGACTACATGACCTTAGAGGCAGGCAGAGGCTAAGCCTATGGTCACTGATGACGGGAAATGCTAAGGATGGATTTGTGAGCATCAGGAATCAGTGGGCTTTATTTTCTGGCTGGCTCTATTCCTGGAACAGCTGAAAATGCTGAGGGCTAATTTCAGACTCCTAGATGAGTCTCAAAGATTGCCTGCTGAGAAGAAAAAGAAAGAAAAGAAGTCCGTGAACTGAAGGGCAGACGCCTCAAAACTTCTTGATAACTAAACAATAAATATCCTTGTGGTTTGAACCACTGTTTGGTTTTTGCTACTTGCAGCTCAGTGCATTCTAATCAATACACATTCTAATTTATACAGCCAGCCAAAAATAAGACTGACACAGAGCTCTTCACATGCATAGAAACCATAAAGTAGTAGGAAACAGGTTAGTTTTAAAGAATGTTGTATTCTTATAGAAGGAAGTAAAAAAAAAAAAAGGTAATCCATTAAGTACTTATTTGTTGCACAGTTCCCTGGATCTATTGCTATTTTTGGTAGAAAAAATATTATTTAATACTTCTGATTAAAATACCGGTAAGAAGAATCTAGACACCTTTTTGGCTTGTAATGTTTTTCAAGTTTGTAGTTTCAGGAAGCAGCCCATTAAGGTGTGCTATGGTGGTTGTTTTTACATCTCTGATTTCTTATATTAACATAGAATACAACTAAATTTTGTAAAGTGCTATGGTGGTTGTTTTTACATCTCTGATTTCTTATATTAACATAGAATACAACTACATTTTGTAAAGTGCTATGGTGGTTGTTTTTACATCTCTGATTTCTTATATTAACATAGAATACAACTAAATTTTGTAAAGTGGAGCTCCCTGGGATAGGAGGGTGCACTACCTAGGGGATGAGAATGTGATTTCTTTATTGTTCTAGTATCAGGAATCTCTTCAACTCAGCCTCTGTCTCCACTCGTTACAAATCTGGTTTTGAAGATAATAATGAGTTACTGAGTTTGCCGAGAAGGAAATTGATTGCCTAAAAGTTAGAGAAATTGATGACAAAATTGCTTGTTATAAATGGACTCTTTATTAGAAACACAATTCTCACTTAACTCTATTTTTTCTAAATGGAAAATGACATAGCAAGTTAGCTGACGCCTAGGTTATACAAGAAAGCCGGGAGAATGGACTCTGTCATTATTGTCCATTGAAGGGGTGAATCTTGCTTGATATATATAGGTAGTGAGAATGGAATTTAAATCGCACATAAATGATAAGAGGAAAGAAATTGGCTCTGCCCCATGGTTTTATTAAATGATGATGGGGTAGGGGTGAAGTGGCCACAACATGATTCATCCCTCTGGTCACCAGTATTGGTTTGGATGCTCTGGCTGGTGGGGGATGGGGGCCAGGGTGAGGAGAGAGACAGGAGCCTCCTTCATTCTTTTTTTTGAAGATTTATTTTATTGTTTTTGACAGACAGAGAGAAAGGGGAGGACCAAGAGCAGTCTCCATAGTTGTACGTGGTCAGTTTTCAACATGGTTTCATTCCACACAGGTGGGTGGAGGCTGCATGGGGCGGAAACGGGGCTGGGGGCCTCCCCCATGGGAAGTGCACCCCAGTTCAGCATATGGGTCCTTATGGGCTGAGGCCACGATTTGATCCTCGGTCCCCAGGGCTGCAAAGTGAGCACTTAACCCACTGAGCCATCTCAGCTTCCCCCTTCATTCTTTACTGCGTCATGAAAGGAGTTTCCTCCTGAAGTTGCTTGTGGAAACAGTGATGCTATCAGTTCAGATCCTAATTATCTGCAAGTAACAACAAACACAACAACAACAAAACATTTTAACATGTCTTATACAAATGTCTTTCTATTTCATTTTTGTTTTCCCACATAACAAGAAACCCAGAAGTAGGCTGATTAGGCTGATGCTCAGTTAGCTTAGCTGATCAACAATAACTCCAGGCACCTAGTCTCTTTCTATGTATCTGCACATCCTTAGCACCTAGTCTCTTTCTATGGCACATCCTTAATGTGCCACTTTTCACCTTCATTCTTTACTCCTCATGATTGCAAGATGGCCATAACTCCATCATTTTCAGTCCAAGGCAGGAAAAGGGGAGTGAGAGGGGAGGCCACTACTAGCAGTGTGAGTGTGTGTGTGCGTGTGCGTGTGTGTGTGTGTGTTTAAAATCTGGAAGACAGGGTAAGCCGGGATGGCTCAGTGGGTTAAGCGCTCACTTTGTAGCCCCGGGGACCGAGGATCGAATCCCAGCCCCGGCCCGTGCAGACCCACATGCTGAACTGGGGAGTGCCCCTAGTTCAGTTCTCACCGGGGTGAGACCCTGCCCCAGTTCCTGTCCTATGCAAACCCTGCCCACCTGTGGAATGAAACTATGTGGAAAAAACCAATGATGTGCAACTATAGAGACTGTTCTGGACCCTCTCCCTTCTCTCTGTCTCTGTATCTCTCTCTCTCTCTCTCTCTCTGTCTAAACAATAAAAATAAATAAATCTTTAAAATCTGGAAGACAGAGAAATTCAAGAGACTTCTTGTTTGTGTCATTGGTACAAATTGTGTCACATGGCCATCTCTTCATGCCAAGGGACTAGAGAAGAAATAGTTAGCTTGTTATATTCACAGCCTGAGCATAATTGAGATTCTGTTAGCAAGATGCCACCACAAAAATATAAAAGGCATAGAAAACATTCTCTCTTGCTTTTCAGATATTGGGCCATTTCCGGTTCCTTGAGGGCTTCAGAAGCCATTGTGGAACCTGGTAGGAGAGAAAAGCAGAGCTCATGAAGGGCAACCATATTTCTAGGGAGAAACTTCCCTAGAAAAACATCATATGGCCTCTCTCCGTGCCTTTTACTCTCCTCTCCCCTCCCCATATGAGAAGTAATGACTTCTCTGATGGGGGATTTTGGAGGAAGGAACTGGGCATGCTCAGCTCATTCCTTTTCTTTCTCCACTTCTTTGGGATCTCCTGACTCATCTGTTCCTCATCGTGCAGGAATCTTAGTGCAGAGTCCTTGAGCCTATGGATGAGGACTGAGGTTACTCAGCTGTGCCTGTGACTGGGGACATTATGGGATAAGCCTAATTTTAAAAAGTTTATTACAATAATATCTTTTCATTATTAGTTTCAGGTGTACAAAACAACATAGAGATTAGACATTTATGTACCTAACAAAGTGATAATCCCAATAAGTGTATTACCCATACGACACTGTACATAGTGATTACGATATTATTGACTATGTCGCCTATGCTGCACTTTAGATCCTGTGACTATTTTTTTTAATTATAGTTGACATTTAGTATTATTTTATATAAGTTTCAGCTGTACAGCATAGTGGTTTAACATTTATATAATTTATGAAGTGATTCCCCAGGCAAGTCTAGTACCCACTTGGCACTACACATAGTTTTTACAATAATACTGACTATATTCTCTATGCTATACTTTACATCCTGTGACTATTTTGTAATTACCAAGCTCTACTTCTTAATCCCTTCACCTTTCTCACTCAATCCGCCTCGCCCCCTTCCCATCTAGTAGCCACTAGTTTGTTCTCTGTATTTGAGTCTATTTCTGTTTTGTTTGTTTCTTCTGTTCTTTAGATTCCACTTGTACATGAGATTATATGGTATTTGTCTTTCTCATTTTGACTTATTTCACTTAGCAAAATACCCTCTAAGTCCATCCATGTTGTTGTAAATGGTAAGATTTCTTTTTTATGGCTGAGTAATACTCCATTTTATATAATTTCTTTATCCAGTTGTTTATTAATGGACATTGTGGTTGTTTCTATATCTAGGCTATTGTAAATAGTCCTGCAATAAACTTAGGGGTGTCTATATCTTTTCAAATTAATGTTTTGGAGTTCTTTGGATAAATACCCAGGAGAGAAATTGCTGGGTCATAAGGTAGTGCTATTTAAACATTTTTGAGGAACCTCCATACTGTTTTCCATGGTGGCTACACCAATTTGCAATCCCACCAACAGCGCACAAGTGTTTTCTATTCTCCATATTCTTGCCAACACTTGTTTGTTGATTTATTGATGATAGTTATTCTGACAGGTGTGA
Source organism: Craseonycteris thonglongyai (assembly GCA_004027555.1). NCBI lineage: Eukaryota > Metazoa > Chordata > Mammalia > Chiroptera > Craseonycteridae > Craseonycteris > Craseonycteris thonglongyai. The sequence goes on along the minus strand of PVKE010002391.1, from coordinate 38,451 downwards.
GATGATACCTCATTAGGGTTTTAATTTACGTTTTTATGATGATTAGAGACATTGAGCATCTTTTCATATGTCTCTTGGTTGTCTGTGTGTCCTCTTTGGAGAAATGTCTATTTAGGTCCTTTGCCCGTTTTTTTAAATTAGATTGTTTGTTTTTATGGTGTTGCATTGTATAAGGTTTTTATAAATTTTGGATATTAACCACTTGTCAGATATATCATTGACAAATATCTTCTACCAATCACTGTGATGTCTTTTGATTTTGTTGATGGTCTACTTTGCTGTGCAAAATACCTTTCAGTTTAATGTAGTTCTGTTTGTTTATTTTTCCTTTTGTTTCCTTTGTCCAAGGAGATATATCAGTAAAAGTATTACTAAGAGAGTTTAGTTCTTATGTTTCATTCTAGGAGTTTTATTGTTTTAAGTCTTTAATCTATTTTGAGTTTATTCTTGTATATAGAGTAAGAAGGTGGTGCAGATTCATTTTTTTCCCACATGTATCTGTTCAGTTTTCCAAGCACCATTTATTGAATAGACTGTCTTTTTACTCCTATGTATATTCTTGCTTCCTTTGTCAAGATTAAATGACTATATAGTTATGGGTTTGTTTCTGGGCTCTCTATTCTGTTTCATTGATCTATGTGTCTGTTTTTATGCCAATACCATACTGTTTTGATTGTTATGGCCTTATAGTATAGTTTGATTTAGGTAGTGTAATACCTCCAGCTTTGTTCTTCCTTCTCAGGATTGTGGTGGCTATTTGGGATCTTTTACGGTTCCATACTAATTTTAGGATTATTTGTTCTGTTTCTGAGAAAAAATCCATTGATATTTTGATAAGGATTGCATTGAATCTGTAGATTGCTTTGGGTGGTATGGACATTTTAAATTAATTCTCCCTATCCATGAAATGGTATATGTTTCCATTTATTTGTATCTTTTTTAATTTCTCTCTTCAATGGTTTATCATTTTCTGAGTATAGGTCTTTTATTTCATTGGTTAAATTTATTCCTAGGTATTTAATTTTTTTGATGCAATTATAAATGGGATTGTTCTTTAAATTTCTCTTTCTGATAAATGCAACCAATTTCTGAATGTTAAATTTGTATCCTGCTACTTAACTAAATTCATTTGTCAGTTATAAATATTTTTTGGTGGAATCTTTGGGGTTCTCTGTAGTATCATGTCATCTGCGAATAATGGCAGTTTTACTTCGTCCTTTCCCATTTGGGTGCCTTTTATTTCTTTCTCTTGTCTGAATGCTGTGACTAGGACTTCCAGTACTATGTTAAATGAAAGTGATGAAAATGAGCATTCTTATCTTGTTCCTGATCTTAAGAAGATTACTTTTAGATTTTTCCCATTGATTATATTATCTGTGGGTTAGTCATATATGGCCTTTATTATGTTGAGATATGTAACCTCTATTCCCACTTTGCTGAGAATATTTATGATAAATGGATGCTGGATTTTGTCAAATGTTTTTTCTGGTTTTATTGATATGATCATATGATTTTTATTTTTCATTTTGTGTATGTGGTGTATCACATTAATTGATTTGCAGATATTGAGCCAACCTTGTACACTAGGAATAAATCCCACTTGATTGTGGTTTATGATCTTTTTAATGCATTGCTGAATTTGGTTTGCTAATATTTTTTTGAGGATTTTTGCGTCTATATTTATTAGGGATTTGGGTCTATAGTTTTCTTTTTTTTGTAATGTCTTTGCCTGATTTTGGAACAAGGGTGATAATGTTGGCCTTATAAAATGATCTTGGGAGCCTTTCCTCCTCTTGAATTTTCTGGAATAGTTTTAGAAGAGTAGGTGTTAATTCTTTTTTGAATGTTTAGCAAAATTCACTTTCATTAGTAGTATATAATTGGTCAGTTAAGATTTTCTGTTTTTTCTTAATTCAGCCTTGGAAGATTGTATGCTTCTAGGAATTTATCCATCTTTCCCAATTGGTCCAATTTGTTGTTATATAGTTGTTCTGGAATAAGCCCATTATACAACTAAACTATGTTTTTTAACTTACCTTTTCTCAGTAAGAAAGCTAAACTTTTGATCTTCATTTATCTGACACCTGTGTATAGCTATTATCTTAATTGTTATTAAACTCAGATAGGTAATGTGTATGAATAGCATAACACCCTTATATGCATGAGCCCCTGTATATCCTTAGACTGATGGAGCCTGGGGACACTCAAAGTTCTAATGATTTATTTTACACTGATAAATTTGAATGTGGAAGATAATATAATATCAAAAGATAGTTATTTGAGTCAGACTGAAAGAATCAGGAAACATATGACCTCACTTATAGGTGGAATATAAAACTGAAAGTAACAAAGACACAGAGACCTATGGACACGCTCAATAGCTTGGTGTTTGCCTGAGAGAAGGGGAGGAGGGGGGAAGGAGAGAGGGAGGGGAGGTGGGAGAGGGCACCAACATTATGGACACACTCAATGGTTTGTTGGTTACCTGGAAAGGAGGGAAATGGGGGGAGGGAGAGTAGTAGGGGGAGGTGGGAGTGGGCACCAGATGTATGGTGATGGAAGAGAAGCTGATTCTGGGTGGTGGGCACATGGTGCAATGCAAGAATGATGTGATGGGGACTTGTACATCTGGAAACTATCTGATTGTTACCAACCAATGCCACCCCATTATATTTAACAATAAAAAAATAAAAATAAAAATAAATTAAAAAAGATATTTATTTGGAGAATCTTTTGCTTCCTTTTCCGTGACTTTTTTTTCTACCAGAATCACATAGTTGAACACATGTAGGTCTACCTGGACTGATATTAGTCTATTTGCTTGAACTTATGCCAAGTGAATCCAGCATAATTTAGCTAAAGTTTAAAGATGATTAAGGTGGTAAGACCACACCAAAATTACTTCAAAAATGAGTACTTGGAGTTAATAAAAAATAAGTCTTTATTTTTGTATTGAGTGAAAAACAAACTGCAGAGGAAAGAAAACAGATATCTGAAAATGTCCTTTTCTTTCCCTCATAAAAAGAACATTGGCAATCTCCATTGTCAAGCGGCTGTGTTTGGAAACTGCTTTTACTAATCTAGATTTGGGGCTATTTAAGATCTTGTACAAGTCATGACCCATATACCTAAGTCTAATCCAGAAGAAACTCTCATGTTAAAAAAAAAAGGCATTATACTCAGGGAAGTTCAGCCACAGGAACAATACTGAGATTTCCTAAAGTGTTTTCCAGATCTCACCAATTCTGTTCATAAACATGCATGTAACCAAAATGAAGTTTTGTGGCTTCTGGGCAGCTCTCATAATTTAAAACATATCCTTTAAAATCAACATACTCTCTCATGTAGATGAGTCAAATGAATTCTCACTGCTTGGCTGCCCAGTGAGATTACCATTTTTCCTAAGAAGGCTTCTTCTTAACAAGTCCTATAATATGGGAAGGCTGATCGGGCAAATCAGAGGGCCTTGGTGTGCCCGGAACTGCAAAGCTTTAACGTTAAGACTGGTAGCAGGGCAATCCCGAAGTAAAGGTTATACCCTGGCCATTCAATGCTTATTGATCCATCGAGGGTTGTTCACGTCAGAGAACCTAAAGCACAGTAGCTGAAAAAACCTTAAGCTTCTCTAAGTACTAGAAGGGAAGCTGGTGGCCCTATAGGTTCAAATTCCAGGTGTTTGTCCCAAATAGAAATGTTTTAAGTTTGATTGGAGATTTCTTATCCAGGTGAGGCTAAGCGACAAGTAACCTTGACCTTAACAGTTCTAGCTCGAATCCTTTTGAATTCATCAAAACGCACCCAACTAAGTAAAGTAAGTTGTATCCATCATGGTTTTATCAAAGAAGCACAGTTATTAGGTGTGACATCATAAGGGATTTATTTTAGGAATTTGACTTTATTCAGTTGTGGGAGCTGATTCAATAGTCTCTGTGAGGCTTTGCTTCTGCCTCTAGAAGTAGACCTTGAAATGTGCAAGAAGGCAGTCAGGAAGGAAAGATGTATGTAAAGTAGGGGAAGCATAGACACACACGTGAGGATGAGGCAGAAACTTTAAGGATGGCTGGGCCTCAAACTGCACTCTCAACTACTTACAAGCCTCCAAGTCTATGATGTAGGTGACCTGCAGGGTAAACTGGTGACTCTCTCCCACAGTGAATAGTACCCAGGGCGTCAGAGTCAGAGAAGCTGACATAGGAGACCTGGGGGGATCTGGAAGAGATGTGGAACAGGCTGCTGCCCAACACCAACCAATGGAGCCACCAGATCTGCAATGACATGTGTGAGTGACAACACCACCACACACTAGTATCAACCTTTGAGCACAAAAAGAATATGGCTGCTTCATTTCTGCTTTCTGAATCTCAAACAAAATATTACTTCTGACTCAAGTCAACTGTGCAAAGAGGAGAATTCTTGGAAATATATTTCCAGCTTAACTAAATTAACATAATACACAGTCACCACAGAGAAGAAAAAGGCAAGTGGGTAGAATGCAGAAATATTAGCATATTGATTGTGTTTCTGGATGGAAAACTCAATATACGTTATAGTTAGGTAGCCAGATCAATTAACTGAAGGTGGGAAATTGTGAGCATTTTCACTTTACATGACAAATAGAATCTGAGACAGAGCATATAAAAGTTAAAAGCCCAACATAGATTATTCAAAACATTAACAAGATACAGGGAAAATTAATAAACACCTTGAGTAGAATAAAGATGCTAAATGCATGTCAGTGGTCCCGAGGAAGGAAGAGGCTTCCTTGAGGGGTCTCTAGTAGCAACAGCAACAACAGCTCCATCTGAGAGGACATTTATTTAGGTTTTCACTGATATCCTTTGTGTGAAGAGCAGGGATATGCAGGAGAGAAAACCAGACCATTTCTGTGCTTTAAAGTTCTTATGAAGGAAAGAGATTCAGCACTCCTGGTCAAATCTCAATATCTCTAGATGAGGTGCTTCTGCTAAATCATCCAAAAGGGTAAGCTGGGGTAATGTACCATGATCTATGATCTGCCAGTATCATCACATCATTAGCAGCTTGGGGGTCCCAGTGCGGATTTCTGATTGGGTTCCTGGAATTCCTGACACACACTTTCTCGGTTTCTTTACCTCCTCCCACCCTTTTACGTTTTTCAACCCCCATCATTTTCTTTAATGGAAAACTAGAGCCTTGAGTAACATTCAGATGTGGACAATGAACAAGCCACTCACTTTTATGAAGGGATACTGTGATAACTGCTAATGACAGACATTCTGAAATGTTTCTGAGACATTTGGAAGATGTATATTTAGCTAGAGAGGCTTATGTTATTTGTAACTGTCACTTTTTAAATATATCATTAGGTTGTGCATCCTGCTTAATTGCATACATACAATCACCCTCAAGTGCACTTATCCTTGACCTGCCCGTTATAAATATTTCAGATCCATGTGCTTCTTGTCTGAGAAGATAACTATGATTCATTCTCTCCTCTCTGGATTGCAAGCCAGGTTGCTCCTAACAACTTAAATGGAAAGCCAGAAATCATTATATTTTAGTTTTTATAACAATATTTTAAGGGGAAAGTAATTTTAATTAACATGAATAAGAAGTAAACAATGGTTGCACATTTGAAAGGGAAATGAATGCTGTGAAAATTTTTACTAAGAGAAAAAAATATATATGTTATAATTGGTAAAAAGATAAGCATCTTGTTGACCTTATAAAGAAACAAAAATCTCTCCCTGGATAACCTACATCACCCTCAGAATGTTATTTTCAGTGTTTGACAGAAGCTAGCACTCTACATTTACAAGGTATAAGTGAAACTTACATTGACTGTATGTCAGTTCTGTAATGTAACCAATGCAAACTGACATCTTCAGAACACAGCACATGAATTGATTATTGGACATCTCAGCCACATTTAAAAAAATATTGAAACAATATTAACAAGGATTGTAGTGTTTAACCAAAGTATTTCATGGAATATTTTAAGATCTATATAGTTCAAATTAATATCTTTCTATCGATCGATAGATAGATACATAGATATATGGCAACCCTTCCTAAGGTTTGAAAGTTTTGACACTAGAAACCAAATTTTAATTTAAGGGATCACAAGAAATAGAGACTTAACTTAATCCCTTCTAAATTGAAAGGGATTAAGATATATCAATTTTCATCTGAAATAGAAGGTTTCTGACCAGGTGCAAGGAGCTTAACACACCTGCCATTTGCGATGACTGGCACTCTTTAAGGACAGCTCCCTTTCAGTGTAGCATGCTCAGGGCTCCCTTGTCATGGAGGAGCACAGGTCAGCCTTGGACAGAATCACTACCTAAAGCCTTCATAAAAACGAGTCAAGAGGACAGATAAAGGCTATAAGGAGTGGACATGATCAGATAAAGGGACCACTGTCTCCAGAGGTAACTTCCTGGTGATCTTTCTTAAAGAAAAAAGTTCTTTGATGTCTCCCATCCCATCTATTCATTTCCTTTCTCCCTTTCAGCAAAAAAAAAGAAAAAAGCTATTTGAATGAATGGTTTGAATTCTTCCTCTCACCTTTAGACACTACCTCCTGGATGGATGAGGCCCGTTGTTTCTTTTGTTTCTTTCTTATATCTTTTTATATTTATAGAGAGTAATTATTTTATCTTCAGTGCATATTTATTTTTATTTTACTTTTGACAGATAGAGAGAGAGACAGAGACAGAGACAGCTAGAGAACCGAACTGTGGGAACTCCCCAGTTCAGCATGTGGGTCCTGCCTGGGCCGGAGCCGGGATTCGATTCTCAGTCCTCGTGGCCTCAAAGCGAGCGCTCAACCCGCTGAGCCGTCCCGGCTTTCCCATGTTTCTTTCTTATTTTATTTTATTTTATTGTTTTTCACAGAGACAGAGAGAGACAGAGGCAGAGAGAAAGAGAGAGAGAGAGAGAGAGAGAGAGAGAGAGAGAGAGAGAAAGAAGGGGGAGGACCCAGCTCAGTCTCCATAGTTGAACATCATCAGTTTTCAACACGGTTTCGTTCCACATAGGTGGGCGGGGGTCGCACAGGGTGGGAACTGGGTTGGGGGCCTCCTGCATAGGAGGCATGCCCCCTTGAGCCAGGGGCTGAACTGGGGAGTGAGAACCGAACTGGGGGCCTCCTGCATGGGAAGCTCACCCCAGTTCAGCATATGGGTTGACACAGGCCTGGGCTGGGATTTGATCCTCGGTCCCTGGGGCCGCAAAGCGAGTGCTCAACCTGCTGAGCCATTCCGACTTCCCCCCACTGTTTCTTTTCCTTCTTTCCCTAGCTCCCCACTGAAAGGACACTAATGCAATTACTGATAAATTATTCATTGGGATTCAATGGCCAGCCTCAGTTTAATAGAATAGAACAGAATCATCTCGGGGTAAAAGCAAGGCCTTAACTGAGTTTGTGAGCAACTCAACCTCTTTCTGGCAGCTACACTGAATCAGGGAAGGCATCCTGGTGCCTCCATATGATTGGATGGCAACGGAGCCTGGAAAACACATACTTGTGTGGCCAGTGTCCTCCAACAGTCTGCTCTCTGGGGTAACCTTGGCCTTGAGGGGCTTGATTGGAGGGCATAGACTATTCCTGTGGATGCCTTGAGGGGAGAGCAAGAGAAGGTAGAAAACATCCTTACCACCCCAGAAGGTTCCCTGGGGGCACCTGTTTCCAATTGGCCCAGGAATCTTATGGGCCCTGGGTGGCTCTGAAATTAACAGAGGCCTCCAGTTTCGGAGAGAATTGCAACAGACCAGTGTGGTACCAGCAACTCCCTACCCCTATCACTAGCTGTGGAAGCAGATTTCTTAAGCCTTCCCTGTCACTCTTGAAACCTCTAACCACTTCCTAGGAATTAAGGGGCTGGCAGTATCAGAGCCAGGTCCCAGCTCCCACACCAAATGCAAACACGCATTAGGCTGCCCAGATGTCCCATTTTAAACAGAACAGAAAGGAAAGGTACTGGTCTAGGTTAACCTAGTCTCACTAGACTAAATTCAAAGTGTGAGTAGGCTGACCATATGTACCATTTGAAACTGGACAGTGCCATTGTTTTCTGTCCCATTTAAAATGGGATGTCTGGTCAACCTAACGCGTGTGCGCGCACACACACACACACACACACACACACACACACACACCACTACCACTACCACCACCACTGCCACCCCCTCCCACCCCCACAAGGATACCTTGAAGGAAAGAAGAGTTTTGAATCTCTTATAAGTTTGGACAAATTTTATCAACTAAAAGTGACATGAGATATATAAAGTCTGCCTAAAATGACACTATAGGAAGAAAAAGATGATTTGACAAGACTTGGTTGAAAGCAATGATTTAAAAATATATATATATAACCATTTTATTTATTTCTTCAAGTTGAGGCGCCTCAAGTAAACTGGTTACTTAAATATATAATAGCTTAGATTTTGTAAATTTTAAATGTGGAGATAAAACAACACCATAGAGACAAAAAGAGAAGGGGAAATAAGCTTAAACTTTTTTTTTTCTTTTATTTTAGTTTTCTGCTGTGAGAATGTTTCTCCTATCCATAAAAAGGAACACTTTGCAGCTAGGGATCCCTGGGAAGGGAGTCCAGAGACCAGGGCCCTGACTCTAGCAATGACAAAGCTGCAGGCTGTAACCAGCCCCACTGCCTCTGTAGTCTCAGTTTCCTTGCCCATCAGCTGCTCCTAATTTCCCCTAGCCTTGCTTGCGAATGACTCATAACCTGATCTTTTACAGGGGCCAGAGCATTTGAACACATCAAATGTAGGTTAAATATAACTCAAATAGTTATCCCACGTAAAGCACCAATTATCTAAGTAAAGACATTCCTGCACTCCAGGGTTTGTGTGTTACTCTGGAAGTCAGAGGAAACCTCTCCCACGTTCCACAGTGGAGTTATGGAACCCACATTGATGATGCAACATGAGCCTGATGTGATTGATGGCTGTGGGATGGGCCACCTGGGACCCCTGCAGTCTCCACCCCATCAGCAAGTGGATCATGGCAGCCAGCAGCAAGCTTTTCCATTGCAGCTGTTGCCACTTCGGTATTAAAGCAAGAGAGGAAACAGACCAAGGCAACTACTGGAGGAGACCCTCATAGTTTCTTTTTCCTCTTAAAAAGTCAGTATTTCTTTTTTTAAAGATTTATTTTTACTGTTTTTGAGAGAGAGAGAGAGAGAGAGAGAGAGAGAGAGAGAGAGAGAGAGAGAGAGGCCACAGAGTAGTTCCATAGTTCCATGTCATTCATTTTCTACATAGTTTCATTTCACAAGTGGGTGCAGGGCTGAGCAGGGCAGGAAGTGGGCCAGTGGCTTCCTGCACGGAGCTAGTCCCAGTGAGAACTGAACTGGGGGCACACCCCACCCCAGTTCAGCATATGGGTCCACGTGGGCTGGGGCTGCGATTCGATCCTTGGACCCTGGGGCTGCAAGACGAGCCCTCAACCCGCTGAGCCATCCTGGCATCCCCAGTATTTCAAATGTACAATAAGCTACAGATAAAAATATAACAGTGTATGTTTACCTATGCCAGGTTTTAAAATGAACATTTTGTCACATTTGCTTCAGATTAAAAAAAAAGAAAGAAGAGGGAAGGAAAGAAGGAAGGAAAACATTTTAGTTGCAGTTGAAATGTCTCCCCAATCTCAACTGAGGAGCTATTCCCTCTTCCCAAAGGTAATAAGTTTTCTTACTATTTGTGTGCATTTTTTCTGCTCATGTTTTTACACTTTTTTCTGCATATTTGGTCATGAGTATAAGTATATATACATATATTATTGTTTGTGTGTTTTAATATTTTATACAAATGGTAGCATGCTGAAAGTGACTTTTTGTAACTTGCGCTTTTCATTCAACATTATGTTTTAGGTTAATGAATGTGGGGATATGTAGATGTTGCTTTTTACTCATTTTAACTGAGTATACTATTTCATTGTATGATGAAACCACAATTTATCTGCTCCACTGTTGGAGAGTATCGACCCTTCCAATCTATTCACATTACAAACAAGGCTGGAATGGACACCCTTGTACACATCTTATTCTGTACCTGTGCGAGAGGCAAATATCTGAAGGTGAAATCGATTCCTTGAGGAGGATGCACACCTTCCACATTAGCAGATATTGTACAATTGCTTTTCTAAGTAGCTGTGCAAATTTATAACCCATCTGTAATATGTCAGAGTTCTGGTTGCTCAACATCCTTGCTAACACTTGGTATGACCAAACTTTGGGATTTTAATCATTCTAAGTGTGAAATAGTATCTATCTCATTTGTGATTATAATTCGTGTTTCTCTGATTGCTGGAGAAGTTGGGGGGTCTTTTCATATGTTTATTAGTCTTTAGAAGTTTCCCTTTCATTAACTGACAGTATATCATTTGTTCATTTTTCTATTGAGTTGTTGCCTTTTTCTTATTGATTTCTATTTCCTTCTATTTGGGGATGCTCATCCTTTCTTGGTTGAAAATATGAGTTGCAAATATGTTGGCATGTCTGTTTCTCTTGATGGAGTGGTAACAGCTGAGGCTTGGATTTGGAAGTGGGGGTGGGGAAGAAGAGTTAGCTTTTCAGTTGGCTTTAGTTTTGGTAATTCAGGTGCATGCAAAAGCATTCTTCATTAGGTCCATCCTAGTTTACAACAGTGAGATTGGGGGTTGAAGTTCTTGATAAAGGGTTGTTTTCTTCTCTGTGCACACCTCATAGGAAAGGGTGGTTATTAAGGAATTAGGGTCCCAGTGATGAGAGATCTGTTTCTCACTGCTACCTGCACATTCAAATCACCTGGGGGAAATTCTACAAATAATATGGATAACGTGGCCTTAGCCCAGAACAATTACGGTAAGTCAGAATTTCTGAGGTGGATTCCAGGCATCAGTATTTTAAAACTCCCCATGTGATTCTAACATGCAGCCAGAGTGCCAAAGCCCTGCTTTAGATAAACACCCTCTTAATCACGTCCTGTGACTATTTCTAACACTTTGAACTTTTCAAGATACCTGAGGGTTAAGAATTATTAATTAGCTATGGGGAGAGGTTAAACATTTTTAATGAATATATGAAATAACAATTAACACATGTATTTTTAAAAGGCCAAGAACTGATTACCATGTACTACAACGAAGCTTTCAAATCACATGCAATGTTAAGGTCAGTGAGCTAACAAGTTCTGTATTCCCACTCCCCACCCGCCCCATTATTTGATCCTTGTTTTGGTCTCCTTGAAAGACAAAGATGCTCAGTCTGTAACATTTTTGCAGGTGGAAGGGTGTTCTGTGTAGCCTGAAGCCTTCCTTTTTTGAGGAGATGCAGTGTTGATCCTGGAGGACTTACAGTATTTTTGTGTCCTGGTTACTCCCTTCTCTATTTTTCAGTTAATTCTCCACTTAGAATCTTCTTCGCTATGTTATGCTGCATTTCAGTTCCACAAAGGATCCCTTTGGCGTTGACCATCCCATATTCCATTCTCCAGGCTACCTGTGAGCTTCCCTTGGCTTTTAAGCCGCCTGGAGCTTAGGGAGAACATATCCTGCACACATTGCAGGGGTGAACAGAGCCCCTTGGAAGATGCTGGATTTCAGTGGACGAACTGTTTCCAGATTTCTCTTTTAGGCTGTTCTATTTCTTTGTCCAGGAAAGACAAAGATTTTCCCTTTGCATTGGCAGACTATTCAAATTCAATCCCAGGGAACCTTGAGGTATATGATAGGAAGCTAACCAGACAATTTTCATAAGGATATGAGACTAAACTCTTAAAAGAAAAGGTGGGAAGCCGGGATGGCTCAGTGGGTTGGGCACTCGCTTTGCAGTGCCGGGGACCGAGGATAGAGTCCCGGCCCAGGCCTGTGCGGAACCATATGCTGCACTGGGAGCTCTCCCAGTTCAGTTCTCTCCCTGTATCTCTCTCTCTCTCTGTCAAAAATAAAAATAAATAAATAAAAAATATATTTAAAAAAAAAGAAAAGGTCTGCTGAAAGTAATTGCTAGGTGCTCTTTGTATCTATTCAACCATTAGAAACTCACAGATTAATTATGGAAGGCCAGTTTACACTGATTTATGCTTTGTTTCTTATCATTCCTACCTCAACAGCACTAATTTAAATATTCAACTACAGCAATGCCATTTAGCCTCTTTCCATGCGGAGACCGTCTTTCTTTTTATTGTGTTTAACATCAACTCTTAATATTTTTTCCTTGAAAAAACAGATGTTGTTTTTTATCTCATGCTACTTGTCTGATTTGAGATTTGGGTTTCTTTAAAACCCTTTTTTTTTTAAAGTACTTTAGTAGACTTACCCCACACTGTAAACAGTAGTGCTATGTGAGGAGGATGGAGCTAGAGGGAACAAGATTATTCACTTTTCTTTACAAAACCTTCTTTACTGTCTTAAAATGGGCACATATTACTTTAGAAATTAAAAATATTTTTAAAATACAGTCACAAATAAAACAAAAAGTGCATATTTGGTTGGAATTTATACATCTTCATAACATGTACATTTTATAAATATACATATATATGCACATATACAAATACATTAGTGTTTATAAAGCAGTTAGGACACCGCCCAGCACATAGGAAGCTCAGCTACAGTAAATAAACAAAAAGAAATATGCGTGCCATCATTTAACAACAACAAAAGATTTGTGTTAAGTGTGAAAATACAGGATTTAACCCAGTATGAAACATATTGCACCACTGATGGGTAACTTCTGTTTTCTTTGTTCTCATTTGAGAAACTGGAATGAGTTAAAGTCAAGGAGCATGCTGAGGTTTAACTTGTTCCATATCTCCAAAGTGACACAAGGCATGATTTAAAGTCAGACAGCCTGTCCAGGTTTTTAGTTCTTAGTGGAAGTTGTCTGTCTTTGATTGATTACATAGGACCAGGGGTTCTGAACACCTATTGTGACTGACCCAGGGCTGAACGCAGCCAGGCAGATGGTTTGCTGCATTCCCTTGATTTTTCTGGTTCCAGTCAAAGCCCTTGGAGTTGAGCAGCTGTGAGACTGACCTGGGGATTCCTTGGCTGGTCCTGGATCCAGCATCCACTGCTATGGCCCCAAACGGTCTGGGCTACTTCTAGGCCAGATCAGGGCCTAGAAGTGAACCTCTGAACCTGAAGACTGACAGTAGGCTCTGGGCCCGGACCAGCAGTTTGGTCGCCTGTAGAACTGGAGTTGGTCTCTAAGCTAAACATGGCTGAGGGTGGGAGGCCAGATCAAACAGCGCAGTCACAGCTGGGATGATGGCCTGAGACTGCTAATCAGCCAGGAGTCCAGGCTGGGCCTGCTCTGGCCGCAGTTCGATGGGCTCTGCCAGCCCTGGCTCAGCTTTGGTTTTGCTCCAGTTGACTTGGTGTCAGTGCTGCTCTTCCAACTTAGTTTTCCTTGAAGGCAACCAAAAGTTCTAGAGAATATTGCGATATATTTTTTTTGCAAATACATCTTTCTGATCTTAATTTGTAGCTGCAGTTCTTGACAAGAATTATTTTTTTTTCTGAATCAAATCAAGAAAAAAAGACTTATCAAGTGTTACATTGGTGGTTGGAAATGGTGCTCTTGCCAAATTAAAAAAAAAGTATAACTTGCTTTCATTGGAATGGGAAATTCCACAGGGACTTGTGAAAAAGTACAAGGGTTTTCTTTTGTGCTCTTAGGCACTAATTCAAAGAATTCAACTGTTCATGAATCAATAATGCTACAACTATTGTAACTTCTGAGAGCATTCATCCTGCTAGGGTTTCTTTATGTTTAAGGGAGAATATTTGTGTGAGGCTTAATTTAATGAGGAGAATTAAGTGTGGATTTATGATTGCTTAGGGAGGGATAGTTCATGAACTTTGCTAATGACTGTATTTGGAGTGAGGAGCCAAGTCCAGCCCTTAGGACTATATACTCATGTTCTTCCGGCTATTCTAGCTGCAGAGGAAAGTCCAGGAGCACCTCCTGTCCTGAGACAACTGGTTAGGGCGGGGACCAGTCAGATATATAATGTGAAAGTACTAGAAACTCTTGCCATCCATGTCTCAGGCGTAAATTCTTACTTGGTTTATTTAATCTGTTTTAGCCCCCTGAATTGCTGCCCTGTGAGGACCTGGCTTTCCCAAAGGGATAGGAATTTATTCTGATGACTATGCAACAAAATCAGCCACGCTGGAAATTAATGGTATGTACATTTAATATATAAGGTACCATATTTTCCGGCATATAAGACGACCGGGCGTATAAGACGACCCCCGATTTTCGGTTGACTTTTTTTCGTTTCAAAAGTCGTCTTATACGCCAGAAAATACGGTATCTAAACATTTCAGTTTCAATTTCATTTTATTTCAGTTCTCTAAAGACACATCCTGGCCCAAATATTGATTGTAATGTTAAGACATGGCCTGGGTACTTCTTTCTTGTATTAACAACAGATGTGCTCATAGTTGAAGAGTGATTTCTCTTACTGTGTCTACCTGATAGCATAGCAAAGATTCAACACATTGTATTTGCTAAATAATTTAGTAAAAAATAAAGCATAGATTCACTTCTGTTTCAAAGCATTTATAGAATACCTTGTATATCCAGGGAGAATGGACACAAACAGCTGTCCCCCAGTTTGGCCCGTCTCAACCTCCCACTTGATGTGTCATTCAAACAATTAAGTTATGATTCCCCCCTCGCTTCCCATCAAATCAGTTATTCTGTGAGCACAACCTTTGGGAGCATTTCTACATATTACACAATGGAGTCATCATATCTATATCAGGATTTCTCAACCTGTCATTCTTGCACCAGATAATTGTTTATTGTCAGGACTGTCCTGTACAGTGTGGGATATTTAGCAGCCTCTGTGGCCTGGATCCATTAGATGCCAGTAGGATCTCCCCAGCCCCCCAGTCATGACAATCAAAACTGCTTCTAGACATTGTGAAATGTCATCTGGGAGTAAAATATCACCCTGAGTTGGAAAGCATGAATCCATAAAAAAGAGTAATGGATGGTTATATCATGTTGAGCAATACTAAAATTACAAGAAACTCCAATAACCACCTTTTTTTTCCTGTTCAGTAGGGTGTCCTATAGTATTCTGTTCCAAAGAGCACACACTGAATGCCCTTTCCTGTGATAAGCAAGGCTTTTGTTTATGAGAACAGTAAGTGTTGTCTTAGGGCAGAGATTCATAGTTATACAACTTATAAAAATAATAATTGATTTCAAAACAGAATAATAGAAAATGGAGACCCACATGGTCCTAATCCTCACTCTGATGAACTCTTAACATTTGAAAGTAAAATTAATGCATACACATGGTAAACAGTTAACACAAGAAGATAAAAACATATGACAAATGTCTCCCTTCTGCTCCAGGTCCCCTTTCTCTCCCCAAGGCTAACCACATTTCATAAAAAAAGTTTGCAGTAAGGAAAGATTCTTCCTTTGGGAGAATTGGAATAGACGTAGTTATGAACCTGAGGTGCAAACAGGGTGATGACTTAAAGCTAATGCCAATTCTGAATAAATCAGAAAGGAAGACCTGGGCTTGGCTTTCTTTAAAAGAGTTTGAGGCTATTTGTTACTCATCTACTCTCCCTAGGAAGGGATAGTCTTCTTTTTCCCATGATGCCCTGGCTGCATATTTTGGAAACGTATCTGTTTTTAGTTTAAATCTGATAGAGTTTTCACTCATAGAGCAAGCTTGCTGAGACTGGTTTTTTGGCAGAGATTTCTGTCCCCATCTTTGTGAAGGCTGACCTGTTGTGGTGGTGCCAGGGAATCATTTACTGCCTTTTCCCCCCAGAACACAGGGCACCCACTCTTTCACTGCACTATCGTGTTGTTCTGCAGTGAACAATTCGGCTTCTGTCATGCTGCTGGGGTTCCCAGCCAGGCCCTGTGAATGGATGCAGGTTTGTAGCAAAATGGGCATCGGTACAGTCGTTACTGTCCTCTCCTTAAAAGGTGCCCGTGGATTTCAGCAGCTTCCTGTCATGAGTTGGCTCCTCAGAAAAGGCCTGAATTTGTTTGATGTCCTGAAGCACTTGCAGCTCTTTATCTGAAAATGTAGACATGAAAAATTCTCTGAGCATGCTTTTCAGCCAGTGAATGAATCTCTTTATGTGTGTTAGCCACTCATACCCTAAAGTTCAGATGCATACAAGTAAAAAGGGGTATTTGTATGAGAAAAAACATATTTCAGGACAACAGAGTGTTTTGATTATTTGTGAACTTTCATGACATTTCCCCTCTTAACATATTACCATTTCTCCATACACTTATTCATTCAATCACAGATGCTAAATGAATTTTAATATTTAATTTTAAATATTAATTAAACAACTGTGTGCAGGAGACTTCATTGGGTGCTGTCTGGGATATAGGGATCATGGGGAAGAAGTGGATCAGATAGGTTAAAAGCTCAAATTTGGAGATCAGAACATTTGTCTGCTTTGCCTCTTCTGGGTTATGTGTTCTTGAGCATGTCACTGAACTTCTCCCAGTCTCAGATCTGAAGAACCAGAAAAACAATAGAATTGATTTTGTAGTGTTACTGTGAGATTTAACTGAGATACTGGCAAAACGCATACAGCCAAGCACCTTCTAATCATTCATTTGATAGTTACTTAAAAAAGAAAGCAACTTGTAGACCAGAATACAAAAAAACAAAAAAAGAAAAAGATACTTACATAAATAATTATATCTGGTAAAGAATAATAAATGCCAGGAGAAGTAGAAAGGAGGCTATATTAATATTAACAGAGTAAGTAGTACTAGCTACTGTGACAAGCCCTAAACCTGTGGTTTAACACAATAGGGACGGCTTCCTATCTGTGTAATTGGACATCCTCGTGACTCAGGGATCCTGGCTCCTTCCATTTTGCAGCCTCGAGAGTTTCCGAATCATTCACCTCAAGGTACAGGGGTAGTAAAAATGAGAGTACTGTATACTTAAAATAGTACTTAGGATGTTTTATAGCTAGGCCTGTATATTAGTTATCTATTACTCTGTAACAAATTGTTCAAACTTAGCAGCTTAATGTGACTCAGTTTCTATAAGTCAGAAATTTGAGAGCAGCTTATCCCGGTAGTTCTAGCTTTGGGTCTCTCATGAGACCCAAAGGAATTAAGATTTGCCTTGGTTGCAGTTATCTGAAGTCTTGAATGAAGTTGGAGGCTTCTCAGTTTTTTTTTGTTGTTGTTTGTTTTTGGGGGGAGGGAGGGTTGGCTCTTAGCAGGAGTCCTCAGTTCCTTGCCAGTGGACCTTTCCATTGGGCTGTCTGAGTGTCCTCACAATATGGCAGCTGGTTTCCCCCAGAGCCAGTGATCTGAGAGCAAGAGCAAGGAGGAAGCTCCAAGGCTTGTTACGATCCAGTCTCAGAAGTCACATGTTGCCACTCCCACTGTATTTGTTCATTAGAAAATCTCATTGTCCAACCCTCACTCTAGGGGAGACGAATTAAGTTCCAATTCTTAAAAGAAGGAGTATGACTTCACTTATATGTGGAATATAAAACAAGGTAACAAAGAAACAAAAACTCACGGACACAGTAGTTTAATGGTTACTAGAGGGTAAGGGGGAGGGGAGAAGGGAGAGGGCATCAAATATGTGGTAATGGGAATAGAACTGACTCTGGATGGTGAGCACACAATGCAATACATAGATGATGTAATGTAGAGTTGTACACCTGGAACCTATGTCATTTTTACGAAACAGTGTCACCCCAATAAATTGGAAAAAAAGAAAAGAAAAGAAAAGGAGTATAGAAGAATTTGTGGATCACAGAGGCCCTGAAACCCTTGGAATTTCCAAAGAAATAATCTGATAAAGGTAAAAGGAACGTCTTTGATTATTTATAAAAATCCCCTTTCAACCATACCTGAGTTTATTTTAGTGTGGTAACTTGCGAAGCCCCTCAGGATGGGGGTGCTGGTTGTGAGGGGACCCAACCAGGTGATTAAAGGTCTGTAACTTTCAGCTTCACTCCTTGCAACCTCCAATGAGTGGAGAGGGCCTAGAGGCTTAGCTATTCACCAATCATGCCAACACGAAGCCTCCTTAAAAATCCCTTGGAGATGGGTTTAGAGAGCTTTCTGGTTAATGAACACATGCACATATCAGGAGAGTGGTGCTTCCAAACTTCACAGGGACAGGAGTTCTTGTGCTTGGGACATTTCTGGACCTTGCCCCCCTGAATTTCTTCATCTGGCTATTCATCTATATCCTTTATAAGATAATAAACTGGTAAATGTGTTTTCCTGAGTTCCATGAGCCATTCTAGCAAAAAAATATTGAACCCAAGAAAGGGGTCATGAGAACTCCAGTTCATAACCAGTCAGTACTGTGGGTGACAACTTGAGTTGTGTAATTGGGGCCTGAACTGAGGGGGCAGTCTTCTGGAATAGAGCGCTTAGTTTGTGGGATCTGAACGCTGACTCCAGGTAAATAGTGTCAAAACTAGATCCAACTGCAAGATGCCCAATTAGTGTTGAAGAATTAGTCAGTATGGGGGGAAATCCACACATCTGGTCATAGAAGTAAGTCAACAAGTAGAGGAAAACAAGTTTTCTTTTACCAGGTTTTAATTACCTCTTTTTCTTTTATTTTCTTTCTTATTGTTATTGACAGAGCGATGGACAGAGAGAAGGGGAGGGCCCAGAGAAGTCTCCATAGTTGCATGTCATTAGTTTTCCACATAGTTTTGTTCTATAGGTGGGCACAGGGTTGAGCAGGGCAGGAACTGGGCCAGGGCCTCTCACATGGAAGGCAGGACCCTGCTGGGGGCCTCCTACATGGGAAGCATGCCTGGGTTGGGAGCAAACTGGGTGTCTCCCACATAGGAGGCTCACCCCTATAAGAACCAAACTGGTGTGTGTGTGTGTGGGGGGGGGCAATCCCCAGTTCAGCATGTGGATCCACACAGGCCGGGTCTGAATTTGATCCTTGTTCCCGGGGCCACAAAGTGAGCACTCAACCCACTGAACCATCCCAGCTTCCCCCTAATGACCTCTTAATCCCTCATTACCTTTACTTTAGGGCCACTAGGTTCTCTCAGTCTAAGTTTCCTCCTCTGTAAAATGGGAACAATAATATCCCTTTTAATGGGTGTTAAGAGGATTTGAGAAAACATGCATAAAATACCAAAGGCAGTAAATGGTAGCTCCAATGTTCAGTGGAGCCTCTATGGTGAATGAAGAAACAGGCATAGAGAGTTTTAACAACACACTCAAAGTTATGTAGAGAGTTAGTTAGAAACTGGCTTAGAACCTCACATTAGAACCAGCAGGAACAAAGTCATAGAGGTCGGAAATATCACTTGGGTCTGGAACAGAGGCAGCAGAGAAAGGTCGGGGCAAAGAGAAGTGGGGCAGAGAGGCTGGAAAGCAAGAGAGGAGTTTGAGCTTGATGCAGTAAAGAGAAGGACAGGATCCTAAATTCTAGGCCAGGGTGATATTTTATGCAAACTTATCCTGAGATTCAGTCACAAATGGGTGAATGATGTAATCAATACAATAGGCTTTGAAGCAGGACTCCAAGCTCAGTGGAGAAAGATCTAAAACGCACTCAGAGGCTTTTCATCATTCTCAACCTGTAGTCACGGAAACAAGAGACTAAAAAAGATATCACCAAAGAAACACTGTTTTGACAGTATCTATAAAAGGAAAGAGGGGAATCAGCTACGTATTCTGTGCCCATGTCCCCATGACAGCATGTGTCTATAGGGGTGTAATTGTGTGTATGTGTGTGTGTGTGTTAGGGTAGGGGTGGAGTCCCCTACCTAGTTCTTGGGGTACTGCAGTTGGGAGAGACAGTATAAGCACATGGTACCCCTAGCAAGCTTGTCCAATGTGTACCTGCAGGTGACATGTGACCCAGGATGCTTGAATGCAGCCCAACACAAATTTGTAAACTCTCTTAAAATATAAGATTGCGTTGTGATTTTTTTTTTTTTTAGCTTCATCAACTATCATTAGTGTTGCTGTATTTTACACGTGACCCAAAACAATTCTTCTTCCAATGTGGCCCAGGGAAGCCAAAAGATTGGACACCCCTGCCCTGTAGTATCTCCCAGGTGGATAAGATATTCCCAGCTTTTTTTTTCTTTTGCAAACCCCCAAATTTATACTCAAGCACAAACATCTTTTCTGAGCTCCAGACCTAAATCCAACGTGCTTAGCAGACATTTTTTTTTTTGTACATCACATAGACACCTCAGACTTCACATCTAAATCCAAAACCCATGAGAAAGAACACTGTCCTTCTTAAACCGTATATATATATATATATACATATATATATATATATACATATATATATATATATATATATAATTATTTTTGAGAGAGAGAGAGGTACAGATACAGAGAGAGAACCGAACTGGGGGCACTCCCCAGTTCAGCATATGGGTCCGCACAGGCCAGGGCCGGGATTCGATCCTCGGTCTCCGGTGCTGCAAAGTGAGCGCTTAACCCACTGAGCCATCCTGGCTTCCCCTTAAACCGTTTTTTAATCAAATCGTCAGAGTCTTAGTAATGACACCACATCCATCTAGGTATTCAATCCAAAAATCTGGACGCTATTTTTGTTCCTCCTTTTGCCTCACCAAGTCTTGTTTTAATATGTCAGATGATAGCCGCAGTCTTTTTATACTGGTAACTTGATCTCAGAAATGACATAGCATCACTTCCACAGTGTTTTTTTCATTACAAATACGTCATTAAATTCAGTGCACACTCAAGGAAAGGGGATTCCATGTTTGGGGCCCATCTTAGAGTGTGGGGTCCAACACCCCAGTCGGTGTTAGTGCAGGCTTAGCATGATTTCTTTGATCTTCCTGCAGTGCTCCAAGCCTTGCCAAGAGTGCCTTCTTACATTGCCACGTGGCCTAAGCAGCGGTGCCCAATCTTTTGGCTTCCCTGGGCCACATTGGAAGAAGAATTGTCTTGGGCCACACATAAAATACACTAACACTAATGATAGCTGATGAGCTAAAAAAAAAAAAAAAATTGTAAAAAACTCTCATAATGTTTTAAGAAAGTTTATAAATTTGTGTTGGGCCCCATGTGGCCTGTGGGCTGCAGGTTGGACAAGGCCCTAAGCAGTTGTCAGTGTTTCTTTAGGATTCTAGTGCTCGGCTTAGGGTATCGCAATGACCTGCTGAATTTAACTAAATTGTACATATGTCTCTAAGTCATGGCCAGAATATATAAACAGTGCTGATGGTTGGGACTAAACTGAGTTGTGTTTTGAGACTTCAGCTCTTATGATGAAGGAGATGTAGAGTAGCACCTCAAAGATCATTTTGGGTCAATATAGAAAGTATCTACGGGAACCTAGGATCTCCAACACATGCCAATGGGAGGTGCTCTGAGGTAGACAGTGTGTTGTTGTGGAAAGAACTGAAGACAAGGGGTCAGATCAACTTGCTTCAGAAGCCAGACTTAGTACTAATTCACCCTGGGGGCCTTTGGCAATGTTTTTTGGTTTGTTTGGTTTTACCAATATATTAGTGTCTGAGACTCATCACTGAAAGAAAATAATAAAATCTATCTTTAGTGGTGGTGTGAGAATCAAAGGAGGCATCTTAAACATAAGTACCTGGCAAACGGAGGCACATAACACCTATTTCCCTTCCCTCTCTTCTAAATAAGAGATTCTCAAACTTTAGAGTACATAGAGTCACCTGGGAGATATAGGCCTTGCCTCACCCCCAAGAATCTGCTTCACAAGCCTGCAAATGGGATCCAGTAATCTGCACATTTAGCTAGGGCCATAGGCGATCTGATGAGGTGATCACACTGCCACACATTGGAAAACACTGTCCTAGAGGAATTAGGAACTAGAGAAAAAAACAAACAAAAAAGAAAGACATCAAAGTGTATGATCTCAAATGAATACCAAGGGTCTTTTTCTGGCTATTTGATTTTCCAAGTGGATGAGAAGGGGTTGTTAGGAGCATTCAGATGTCAGCCCCAGTGGTCTGAGGCCAATAAATCACATTTATAGCAAAAGCTTCATTTTTTACTTGCATCAATGTAATCTCCTTGGGTAAGGCCAGGCGAGGAAACTGAGGGCCACAGAAGTTGTGCTTTGCCCAAATCCATAGTTGTTCATTCATTTGTTGCTTCAGTGGTTCATTTATTTACTCATGAATTGAATTGCCTGTAACATGAAGTTATATAAAAGTACAATGCATGTATTCTGGCCTCAAAAACAGATGTTAAGTATGACTATTTGAATCTCTGCAAAGGACCAAAGAACAGAATGAAAGGAAAGGACAAATTGAGCAGTGGTGATAAATTCTATAGCTGTAGGAATCCAGAAGATGTGGGCCCATAAAGGTTTACTGAAACCTTTGGGAAACTGGGCTAGGGCTTGAACACATGGAACAAGGGGTGGGCATTCCAGCTTTCCTCCTCCACTGAATACTTCCTTTTTATTTATTGTTTTACAAACTGTTATATCCCCTTTAATCTGTTTTTAGATATGTTACTAAGTTTTGCTGTTGTTCAAACCAGTACTTGGCACGTTATTGTTAATTATAGTATGCTCTATTTCCTGCGAAAGCAGGGACTCCTGCATTTCTTCTTTTCTAGATATTTTTTTGTTAATTTCACCTGTGTATTTTCCCAAATACATTTTAAAACAGGTTTGTAATGTTCTAAAAAAAAAAAAAAAAAAAAAATCTGTTCACATTGTATAAAGCATGTGATTTGATTAAATAATTAGGGAAGAATGAAAATGGCTACAATACATAATTTTCCTACATAAAACTTTAAAAACTCCTTTTTGGCTTGCTGAAGTGGAGGCCTAGCACCCTGGATCAGCTTGTGGCCACAAAGCTGTTTGAGAGTGAGATTTTTCCCAAGAAGGAAAAGTGCTAGGTATCCAACCTCAGTGACTCAGAGGAGTGTTATCACTACAAAACCAGGACAGTTCTATCTCTAGAAACTTCTATCCCACAATTGCAACTCTAGTTGGCAGGATTAAACTACAGACTGTTGCCAGGCACCAGAATGATAAAGTCAGAGTTTTTCCCAGACTGATTTCCAAATCAGGTAAAAAGAAAAGGAGAGACAGGTTTAGCTTGCTGAGTTCTGATGCTGCCCAGATCTGCAGGTCTCTCTAAATAGCTCCAACGAATTACCTGGGGTTCTGTGGAGGTGCTTGTTAAAGAGAAAAGGTGCTAACACATATTAAGCTCCTGTTATATGCCAAGAGCTTTACATATGTCTATCCTTAAACCTTTTACCTGCTCTGTGTTTAAGGATATTCTCTACCTGTTTTATCACTTTGTTTTTACAGTAATCCCATAGGCAATATTATTAAATTGTATATTATATTATATTATATTATATAAAACACATTATTAAGAGCAAAAGGTTAGTTATATTGCATGTTGACACAGAGAAGTCACTGATCTATTGAACTCCAACGTCTATTCTTTCCTTATCTACCTGCCACACTGTCCAGCACCCACACTAAGCCCAAGGAGACGTGAACACAGCTATACACACACCAATGTGCAGACACTTCTTGTCTACATACAAACAGACATATGTATTTTCTTAAACATAGGGACATCTGGGTTTCCATTAAGGAAATATGACTGATTTTTCCAGGAGAAAGAATATCCATAACATCTTGCAGTGTGATAGTCTCAGGGGAGTGCCGAAGTCAGCCTGTGTTGGCTTGCAAGAGCCAGTTGTTAAATATTCAGGAATTTTGTGAGCCAGTTGTTAAAGACAGCCATTATTAGAAATTAAATTATATAAACTTATGATTAAATAAACTATATTAAAGAGAAATGTCACGCATGCAACTCATCACTTCCTAATTGTTTTATTATAAAATACTTTACAATTACTTCTGCTCTAAAGGCAGAAATACTATATAATGGTATGCTATTATGTGTATCTCTTCCCAACAGACATTCAGTGACTTTTTTTTTTTTATCTTGAAATTGACCACGGGAGTTGTAGCTGCACTATAGAAATCACTAATTACAACAAACCAGAATGTAGTTTCTCCAGGAGAGCTGTTTTTATTTAATCATAAAAGATATTTTTAATGCACTAGAAAGATGCAGAATTATACCAACATAAGGTTGATTTAGAGATATTTCCAAATCATTTTGTCACATACACATTTCTAAGTTAAGAAGTATGTACTGATCACATCTCCAAATCTACTGAATCAAAATCTCTATGAGAGGGGCCCAAAAATCTGCATTTTATAAGCTCCCCAACTAATGTTTGCACAGAGTAGTGTTGAGAATCATTGATTTAGGTAACAGTTATTAGGGCAACAAACACAAGGACTGAATTATCAAAACAGACTTACCGGTACATGAGGCAGAGAACCCAGTATCAACTTTACTATGTTGTTATAAGGACACAGACATTCAGAAAACTTAGAGCAGAGAGAGGTCTGGAACTTTGATGACAGCTCCCCAGGTCCTTTTCCACTTTGGACATGCCTGTCTGGCTCTGGATTGATGAGGTCTCTAAGTGAGGTCAGGGTTGCTCACATAGTGGGAGCATTCCAACTATAAAACATCCAGGAGAGCTGTTTTTTAAACATTTACCAACACACCACTCTTGTCCTAACTTCCCTATATAAGGGAATACGTGGCCCACAAGCACCAGTGGATATCTTCTGTGAGTCCAAGCATGCTGTCCACTCAACAGAGACTTGGCTGGGAGAGTAGAAGTCAGGGAAACAAAGTCCACTAGGACATTGGTAAGGTGAGTAGGAAAAACTCCTTACATCAGAAAAACACACTGTCATTCACAAAACTATGGCACACAGACTCTTGTGTGAACTTCACAGTGATCCTGGAACATAGCATCTTTGCCCTGAAGGAAAACGAGCCTAATTTCTGGTGCTTCTAGTGCCCAGCTGACAGAAGCCCTGGGGTGGCTAACCTTTTCTTCCAGAATCCTTGTGCTTCCTGGGCCTCAGTGCTAATGGCCACACAGTAGTAACCCTGTATGGTGTGTGAACACACATTCACAGAAGGTCATGGTGATTGGTATCTGGCTCACTCTATGTGACTCCTGATTCAGGTCCTGCCAGCCCATGCCCCAGTGAGTGTACACTGATTTATTCTGCATTGCTGTCACCAAAAGTCAGGTTTGCCTCTGTGGGAGTGTGGTGTCTGAAAGTGAGTAAGAATAACTCAAAAGAGGGTCAAGAACAAAACTCAGGTCATGTTATCTCTATTTAAATGCCAAGGAAAGGGGCTATGAGGTGAACTTGAGATTTGAAGGTTAATATGATCTTTTAGGCATCCTCAAAGCTTGGTGGATTGGCACTCATAACACTCATACATTAACAGTTAAATTTTCTTCAGATATTATTTTTCTTCAAGTGTTTTATTAAGAATTTAGAATGTCATTCATGCCACTAAAATATTTAACCAATATTTAAGAGTATAAAGCTAAAAAGGGATTTTCCTCTTTATACCTGCTTTCTGGGGATGATCACACTATGGTGTATATCTTTCCAGAACTCATGTGTGCACGCACACATACACACCTGCATGGTTTGAAAATATTTAGGTATAAAATTGGATCATACTGTCTATACAAATAGCTTTGTGACTTGCATGGTTCACAATACATCTTGGAAAAGATCTAGCCATACTTTGAATGTATAGTATAATGTATCTGACGAGCTCTGTATTGAAGAACATTGAAATTTTCTGCAATTATTTGCAACTAAAATAATATAGTAAACATCCATATATATATATATATATATATATATATATATACACACACACACATATATATATATTCCATTATGTAGTTATTTCTGTAGGATAGCTATCAAGGAATAAAATTATAGGGTAAAAATGCATGTGCTTTTCAATTTTGATAACTTTTGTCAAATAACCTTTAAAAGAGTTAAAACAATTTTTACTCCCACAACATTATACTAAAGTACCTATTTCTCCCTTTATCCTTGCAACATTTATATGAACAGTCTTAAATTTTGGCCTATCTCAGGTATAAAACTGCATCTTGTTCTTATTTTGCGGTCATCTAACATTGCTTACTTTTTTATATTTCTTCTTTGAATTGCCTATTTGTGCCCTTAGCCCATTTTCCAATTACCATATTTTTCACTCCATAAGATGCATTTTCCCCCCCAAAAAGTGGGTGGAAATGTCTGTGCATTTTATGGAGCGAATATTGCATCACAGACCGTGATGTGAATTACCTGACCTGTCATTGGTAGTGATAGCTGTTAGAAGAGGAAGTGGTAGGCGCACAAAAAAAAAACCTGGTTCTTAATACCGCTGTTGACTTTACATGGTTGAAATATTATTCTGCTATATTTTATTAAATATATTAGTACACCATTTGGTTGAGAATTTTTTTTTTCTTGATTTCCTCCTCTAAACGTAGATGTGTCTTATGATCAGGTGCATCTTATAGTGTGAAAAATACAGTAATTTGACTTTAACTGATTTGTATAAGCTTTTTATATCTTTATATATTAGAGTTTATATTGACTTTAACTGATTGTATAAAGCTTTTTATATCTTTATAGATTAGAGATATGACATTACATGCTACAAATATTTTCTCTCACTCTTCCATTTTAACTTTGTTAACATTAAATTCTGGCCATATTAATATTTTACATGATTTTATAGATAAACCTGATCTGTTCCTTCGTGGCATCTGGGTTTGAGGTCTCATTTGAATATTTTTAAATACTCTTAAGATCATTCATTGTCAAGCCTTAAGAAGTAAAATAAATAAATAAATAAATAAATAAAACCTTGAAAGTTTGACTGATCAATATTATAAAAAGATAATCAGCATTTACTTAATATTTCACTAAGTATTTAGAATATATGGAAGCAAAACAAAACAAAAAAATATCCCAATAAGATTAATACATGCTTTTTATAGAGCAAAGAAGAAAATGTGTAGAAAGCTGCATTAGCCTGCTGTGTACTGTCAACATGAACGAGAGTAGAGTCAGGGAGCCAAACAGGAAACTGAAAGGCTGTCTTGACATGTGTATTTCTTTTGCTCTGGTGCCAAAATTTTGCACTGGCTTAATCCATCTTTATTTGGAAAAAAAGAAAAAGAATTAGAAATCTGTCAAGTGCTCTGTGTTTGAAGAGTGACCACTACTTTCCAGCTCAGGTTTATCCCAGCTTTCTCTTTCTACATGTGTTTTGGATAATGTGGATAACATTTCTCTAAAAGGACCAAAGTGCGATCTAGTTGATGTTTAAGTTCTTTACATGGAAATAAGCTATGCTGTTTTGTGGAAGGAATTAGTTATTCTCTGAGAAACTTAGGGTGTATCTATTGGTTCTCTAAACATTATTTTACCTTTACTTAAAATATTAAAGTCCTTGTGCTTCTTTTGCCTTGAGATAGTTTTTCTTTTACTTAAATGCAGTCAATGACCAAAATGAATGTCCAAACAATTATTAAGTATCATTCTGCAACCAGAGAACTCAAATTTAATTACTTAAAATGCCTTGTTTTAAATAGGACTCCTAGCACATGTGTATAATGATTGCTTGAATATCTCAATAGAACAAGAGAAAAGAAGACTTCCATTTTCAGCATTTTAGGATTGTATCCACAAGAATTACAGTATACTACAAAAAATGCTCAGATAAAACTGTAAAACCAGTTACTATGGAGAGTATTGAGTGAGAAAACAGAGTGTTTTGCACAGTAAAATACAAGTTAAGGTAACTGGAAAGGAGGCAAGAAACAACACTTCTGATTTCTGATGTCTATATGTCATTGCCTATGCAATGGGCAATAAAGAAAGTGAACTTGCTATCTAACACTCAGAAATAAATACAATCTCACGGGCATCCTGGGACTCCATGTGGTGACAGAATATAGGAATAGAATAGACTATGTACAAAAAAAAAAAAAAAAAGGAGAGAAACTAACAGGAAGATAAATATATGCGTATAAATTTAAAAAACTAGAACAGCAAGAGGAGAGAGGGTCAGAAGCAGTACAGAGGTGGGCAACATGCTATTTTACTGAATTATTGGGCGACTTTGACCATTATTCCAAGTCTCTGTCAACCCAAAGACATAGGTAGTAAGTCACAGATGCCATGCTGTGGCGTTCTGTCTTTATTCAATGGAGAGCCACCTACATTTTGGATGGAGAGGTGACCTACTGGGGACTACTTTAAGAAGACAAATTATATTAGGGTGAAGATTACTCTGAATAGGGCAGCAGCAGTGGGAGTCTGAAAAGCATTCTAGTATATATATTGCTTGCCAGGCGGGCTATGCAGTTGGCCCTGGAGATGCAGAGTGTAGAGACAAACAAGGAAGTGCTACAAAACTGACATACAAACTGGGAAACAATGTAATGCATGAGGAGGAACGCTTTGTTCTGCTTGGAGTTGGTGAAAGGGAAGCTTCAGATAGGATGATATTTGAGCAAGGCCTTGAAAGGATAAAAAAAAAAATGTTATAGATACGGGGGTGGTATGAAGGCAAGGACAGTCCAGGCAGAGGGCACAGCATGAATAAAGGCACAGAATCATGAACATGCCTGGCAGGTTCTGGAGAGTGAGTAGCTCCCGATGTGAACACAGGGCATTGGCTAAAGGCACGACTAGCTGGAGAGAGGCTGACTCACTGTGAAGGTCTTGTAAGTCCTTCTAGCAGCAATGGAGAACCTTGAAAACTTGCCCAGACCTGCGACCTGTGGGCCATATGTAGTCCAGGACAGCTTTGAATGTGGCCCACTACAAATTCGTAAACTTTCTTACAATATGAGATTATTTTGCAATTTTTTTAAAGCTCATCAGCTATTATCAATATTGCTGTATTTATGCATGGCCCCAGACAATTCTTCTTGCAAGGAAGAAGAAGAATTGGACAGTTTTCAGCAAAGCTGAGACCGATTGGACTTAGGTGAATCTGCAAAAACCGGCAACAGTGCAGAAAATGGACAGGGCATGAGAAGCTAACAGCAGACAGGTCAGTTTGAAGATTGTGGCTTATAGATGAGTGAAGTGTTAAGTTCCTGCACTAGTGAGGCAGAGGCAGTGGAAATAGGAAACAGGAAACAGATGGAAGAAATAAAATGTGGTGACTAATTGGAGATGGAACATAAAAGTTTCTGACCCATTGGGTGACCTATGAGGTCATTAACTAAAAGGCAGAAATATAGGAGGGAAATGGAGGAGGCAGGGATGAGTCTGGTTTGGGACATAACAAATGTTCTAGTTATCTGTTGCAGTGCAATAAGCGGCCCCATATTTAGTGGCCAACAACAATAACCATTTGATTATGCAGTGGGAGTGGCTCATCTCTGCTACCCAGTCTGGAGCCTCCCCTGGAAAGACTGGGGATGACTCAAATGGCTAGGACTGAAGAGCTGGTGCTCTCACGTATCTGGCACCTGGGTGGACAAGACTGGGCTAAGCCTGGACTGTGGGTTGAAATGCCTCACCTTGGAAGTCTGACGTCATCCCTTCTGTCTTGGTCTATTGGTCTAATTTCTAAGCAGTCACAGTTCACCCAGATTCAAGGGGCAGGGGACATAGACTTTCCTCTTAATAGGAGGAGTGTAAAAAAGTTTCAGGCTGTGTTTCAAAACCATCACAATGAATTTGAAGGGATAAAACAAGAGGACAAATGTGAGACACTAATAGATACAGATCTCAGCAACTGGTTGAATATTAGGTCAGGGAGGGAGGAAGCCTCAAAGATGAGGGTGCACATTATGACATTATTTCCAGGTTAAGAAGGCAGTCAAAGAACCTGGGTTTGAATACCAGCTCTACTGCGTATTGACATTTTGACTATGGGCATGTTATTTAATATCTCTGTACCTTGTTTTCCTTGTCTGTTCTCCCATTTTAATGGGTATAACAATAGTAACCGACTTCAAAGGGTTGGTGAGGATTCCAGACAAGTGAAGTTCGTGGGACAGTACCAGGCACACAGCACCCTCAATACATGTTGCTAGTTGTCTTTGTTTACAGAACATTCCATGTGTATTATTCCATTTATTCCTCACAAACACCATCTGATGTAGCTGTTCACATTACCATCATTTAACAGATGAAAAAACATGACCCGGAGAGGTTAGGTAACGTTCTCAAGGTCACACAGCTGGAAAATGACAAAGCTGGAACTCCAAGACCTCTTTTCCTGCTTCCCTAGACTAGGCTCTTCCCACAGCAGTGCAGCTGCTCCCCAGGCAAGAGTATGCCCAGGCCCCTCCTGTGTCCACCCACACTGTGGGATTAGCTTCCTGGCAAAGCCACTGTGTTTCTGGCACTGATGCTGTCCTCCAGGGAGACGCCACCGTGGCTGCCTCGGCCCTCGCCCACCACCGGCATGTCTGAAATTTACTAGAAGCAAGAAGCAGACAACTGTGACAGCAGGTGTGACTCCAGCAGGCACCAGGCCTCGCTGCTTGACTGTTGCATTTGCTGTGGAATGGGAGTGGGGAGAGGGATAGCCCTTTCCCTAAACCCAATCAGACTCCAGGACTGGGCACATCATGCACCGTGGGCTCCCTTGAGATCCGTGCTAGAACAGATGCTAGGGCTACGGTAGATATTCCTGCCCTCTTTCCTGGCTGGAGGGAGAGGTCCAGATGGCTGTGGGGGCAGTGCTGAATAAAGACAGGCCTGCCTTCCATCCAAAACATCTAACACAAGCCAGCCCCCGGGTGAAGGCTGTCAGCTCCCAGTGGTGGTATCTGCAGGGCAGGGCCTCTCACCCCCTGGGGAGCTCTGGCCAACCTCAGTACTTTCCCCATCTCAACCCATTCCATCTTCCTCTTCTGGGGACTGCAAACCAAGGAAGAAAATACTTAGAACAGTGATGGCTTTTCTCTTCTTACTTGAGCTGCCGAAAACATTGACACATCTGTGAGAAAATGAATCTATCAACCCGACAGAGACCTTGAAACTGCCTGGAAAGGAATAACAATGTCCACTGCTTTCTGTTAAAGGTCACCCTCTAGGCTCTGAGGAATTTTTCCTGAATTACAAAGGAGGAACAGATCAAATGCCTGTCATAACACACTTCAGAAAGCAAGGAGCAACCAGACATTCCCACTCATCAGAGGAATCTTTGAAAATCCTGCTTTGGGTGGAGTGACATTTGCTAACAATAAAAACAGCTCACTTGGCAGGTGGCCCTGGATATGGCCAAAGCTGACGGCAGACTGTCCCCTCTAGGGATTGTGTCTCCCCTCTCAGGGCTCTCAGGAAGTTCCTGAGAATGACAGGAACCCTGTCTCGCCTTGGTGGGTCCCAGCCCACCCCTCCCACTGAGGCTTCCTCTCTGCCTACATCATAAGGGAAGGGCCCTCCGAAAAAAGAACTTTCTTCTAGAGACCAGCAGGCCTACTTCACCTTTTCCCACAGTTAAAGCTGACCCTCAGCTTAGGGAGAGTCACCAGGCAGAGCTGCTCACAGATTTGTGTTTTTAAGGGGTTCTCTAGGTTCCTGCCCAATTCCGATTCCTGCACAGCAAAACCAAAACAGCACATCAGCCATGCAGCAACAGGTCTGAGTTAACAAGCCTGCTACTCTCTTTTATATGTTTTCTTTTTAAGCACTAAAACAACAATACTTGTGGTGTACTTTTAATGGGATATGCAAAGTACTTTTTATAATTAACATCTCATGATTTGTACAATATTCTTGTAGAGGTGGGAGGGGATTTCCCCTTTCCCTCTTCCTCTTCTGAAAATGTAATTTTGACTTTTTTTTGTTTTTCTTTTTGGATAGCTGGCAGTGCTGAAATACAGGACAAAAGTTAGATAGAATTATTGTTTTTGTACTTTCTGAATTTACTGGCAATATTATTAGAAGCAAGTTGAAGAAAGGAACATCCCACTCGACCATTGTGCAGTGGGACTCCCTTCGTTGTTATCACTGAATTCTTAAATTGATTTTTTTTTTAAGATTACTTTTTATTGTTCTCAACAGAGAAAGAGAGAGAGAGACAGAGAAAAGGGGAAGGGCCCAGAGCAGTATCCATGGTTATAGGTCATTAGTTTTCAATATATTTTATTCCACAGGTGGCCACAGGGCCATGCAGGGCAGAAACCAGGCTGGGGGTCTCCCTGGCAAGAACCAACCCTTGCTCAGCATATGGGTCCCCAAGGGCTGATGCTGGGATTTGATCCTTGGACCCCAGGGCTACAAGATGAGCCCTCAACCCACTCTGTCACTGAATTCTTTTAACAACTTTAACAACTTCAGTGTGATGAGAAATGACAGCATGACATTGACTTACAAACTACTCTGTAGCCTAGGAAGGAAATTTTAAGATATATAAATTTATTGTAATATATAATATGTAAAATACAAATATACATAAATATAGTATAAAGTATACTATATTTAAAATGTAAATATATACAAATTATGAAATAAATGCACTTGGTAATATTATTTTTCCTCCCTTCAAAATAGTGCTTCACTGTAACCAAGGTATTGTCCTAGTTATTTAAAAAACCATTTTTGGGGAAGCCAGGATGGCTCAGTGGGTTAGGCGCTCACTTTGCAGCCCCAGGGACCAAGGATCGAATCCTAGCCCCAGCCTGTGTGAACCCATATGCTAAACTGGGGAGTGCCCCCAGTTCAGTTCTCACCGGGGCGAGACCCCGGCCCAGTTCCTGCCCTGTGCAGCCCCGCACCCACCTGTGGAATGAAACTATGTCGAAAAACCAATGATGTGCAACTATGGAGACTGCTCTGGGCCCTCCCCCTTCTCTCTGTCTCTGTTGCTGTATCTCTCTCTCTCTGTCAAAAACAATAAAAATAAATCTTTAAAAAAACATTTTTATTTTCCTACTAATATTTTCATAGGATCGTGACTTCAAAGATGAGATAATAAAATCCCTCACCTGTCTGTTGCTTTATCAATTTTAAAGCACTTTCAAATCACTTTTCTTCTTCAGTTGATCTTTGAGATCACCTGTGGCTTGGGCAGAACTGAATATAATTGTTCTCACTTCATGGATTAGAAAACTGATATTTATATAGAGAAGATGAGCAGCTCCAAGACGTGCCTTTGGGGTTAGAAACCAGACTTTTTAGCATTTGGTTCAGTGTTTATTCCAAGCTGCCTCCTCAGAGATTTTCAGGATTATTTTTTAGTCTCCTGAGGGTTCATCTTTGTTAAATGATATGAATCAAAAGCTATAAGCTTAGGATCATTTCATTTAAGACAGACAGACAGACACATACATATACACACCCCCAACATGAATTCTTGAAAGTTTTGTCTATGTCGATTTTATTTTGTTTTGATTTTGTTTTGTTTTGTTTTTGGTAAGCTGAGAATTTAAGTGCTTCATACGAGAGGAATATTATTCTGTGCACCAGCGTGATGGTTGAAGTTTCTTGTGGCCGGGTGTGCTTCATGTGCATAAAGTATGAAGCACACCATTGAGTAAGGCATATTAGAGCGATTGCATGAAGCTGGGGCTCAGTTTTCAAAGGACTCAAGATTTCCGAGACGGTTGGAAGAACAGTTGGGCTAGATTTGATTGAGCCGCCCTACTGGAGTAGAGTTGGAATCAGTATTCCCAGTTGCCGCAAGAGTGCACTGGAGAGGGTGTAACATGGTTAGGGAAGTACCCCAGGCTCGCTTCTGGTGTTCTTCTGACCAGGTCCCACATGTGATAGCCAGAGGTGGTAACTCACTTCCTCTTGTCCCCTTCCCAGTCGGGAGGCCAGTGTGTGTCAGGAGCCTGCTGTGAAGTGGTGAAGACCTTGTTGGAGTGTGCATACTTGGCCCCTAAGGTCTGAGTCTGGCAGCAGTGGTATTTTACTTGATGAGCCCTGTATTTAAAATGTTTCTGAACTACCATGTCTTTAGAAGGGTCTTGGACTCCATAGTTTGTTATAGGTTCAAGCAATGCCTATTGTCTTTTCCGTAATAACAACTTTATTGTGATATAATTCACATGCAATCATAATTCACCATTTTATAGTGTAGAATTCAGTGGTTTTTACTGTAAGACTATGCACTGATCACCATAATTGCAGAACATTTCCATCACCTCAGAAAGAAACCATGTACCTATTTGCAGTCACTCCCCATTTCCCATCTCCTATCTCCAGGCCCTGGAAACCACTAAACTACTTTCTGTCTCTATGGGTTTGCCAATTTTTGACATTTCCTATAAATAGAACCATATAAGTCTGGCCTTTTTTGTCTATCTAGCTTCTTTCGCTTAGCATATTTTCAGTGGTTGTACATGTTGTAGCATGTATCAGTACTTCATTCCTTTTCATGGCTGAACTGTATGAGTATACTGTATTTTGTTTATTAATTCAGAAATTGAAGACTATGCAGGTTGTTTCTACTTTCTAACTCATAAATATTGCTGTTATGAACATATATGTACAAGATTTTGTTGGGACACAGCTTTTCCATTTCTTGGGTATATACCTATGAGTGGAACTGCTGGGTCATATGGTAACTGTTGAACTTTTTGAAAAACTGCTAAACTTTTTAAAGTTGCTGCACCATTTTATAATCCTACCAGCAATAAATGAACATTATAATCTCTCTATTTCCTCGATAACATCTCATCTTCTTTTTGATTTTGCCATCCTGAGAGGTATAAAGTGGTACTTCACTGTGGTTTTGATTTGCATTTCCCTAATGACCAATGATGTTGAGAATGTTTTCATGTCTTTATTGATCAGTTGTATAGCTTCTTTGGAGAAATGTTTATTCAAATCAGTTGCTTACTTTTTAATCAAACATTTTAAAAAATGAGTTTATGAATTGTTTATGTATTTTAGATACCTCTTATGTGATTTGAAAATATTTTCTTCAGTGGGTTAACTTTTCACTTTTTTTATGGTATTCTCTGAAGCACAAAAGTTTTTAGTTTTGATAACTTCCAACTTATCTATGTTTTTGTTTCTTGTGTTTTGAGTGTCACATCTGAGAAACCGTTGCCTAATCCAAAGTGAAAAAGATTTACATCTGTTTTATAAGATGCAAAGAAGTCCAACTTTATTCTCCTTCATGAGGTTATCCAGTCATGTAGCATTATTTGTTGGAAAGACTATTTTTTTCCATTGAATTGTTTTGACACCCGTGTTGAGAATCAGTTGACCATAGCTGTAGAAGTTAATTTCTAGAATCTCAATTCTATCCTGTTGATCTATATATTTATTCTTATACCACATTCTTAATTTATTGTAGCTTTGTAGTATGTTTTAAAACTGGGAAGTGTGAATCCTCCAACTTTAATCTTTTTCAAGGTTTTTTGCAATTCCATGTAAAATTTAGGATCAGTTTTAATTTCTGAAAAAAGGGCACCTGAGATTTTGATAGGTATTGTGTCGATTCTGTAAATCAGTCGGGGGGGTGCTGCCATTTTGACAATATTCATTGTTCCAATCCATCAACATGCAATGTCTTTCTTTCCCTTTATTTAGATCTTCTTTAATTTGTTTCAAAAATGGTTTGTAGTTGTAAGTGTAAAAGTCTCACACTTTAAAACATAATTTATTCCCAAGTATTTTATTCTTTTTGAGAGTGGAATGGGAATAGGGCAAGTTAAAACACCACAAACCTCACTGTTCTCACAGATTCAGCCGTTTTTCTTGAATAAATGGTCTTCCAATTGTTGTAAGCCTTTGGTTAATTTCCAGAGTTTTGAACCAATTGATTTACACAAGTTTTGCCAGTGTTCTCATTTCTTTTGTGGAGGAGTGGATTTTCAGAAGTCTTTATTCCAACATACCAGAATCAAAACTGCCTGTTGTTTATAGCACTGTCGTATTTATACCCATGGCCTTCTCATGTTTAGGTTATTTGCCTGGTCTCTGAGGACACTTGAGTTTAGGATAAGTTATAGAGGCAGGTTAACTGTCAAACAAAAAGGTATGGCACAGAAGTTTAGTGGGTCATAGAACCTCTTGGTGGCAGTCAAGGTTATATTAACAGACATATATTGTGCCACAATTCCCATTACCTAGGCCACAAGTGGCCTGAGATTTTAGAAGTTGTTCCTGAGTGATTGGAAATGAGAAAGTAATGAAGTGTCCAATAAATAATAAGGCATATTTTTTTGTGTTTATTGGTAGAGGAGGCTCAAACCAAGAGAAATATCATTGATTATACCTCAAATCTAAGAATGATAAATGCATTTCAAGTGTCAAATTTAATCAATTCATAGTTATAACCTGGAGTTCAGAGTTGAGGAGATTCTGTGATCAAATATAGCCTTAGTGCCAATTACTGTTTTGGTCTGGTCCAGTCAGGAAATGCTGGTTACTCAAATAGAGAGAACAAAGAGAATTTAATAAAGGGGTTATTTAGGAAGTTATGAGCAGAACTAAAGGAAGTCAATTTTTAGAACTTAATTTCAATATAGTCTGTACTATAGGCCAGAAACAGTGATTACCACTCTGAGGTTTAACAGATATTGAATAGGATTGATTAAAGAAATGAGAGTTTTAGTGACTGATGAAGAGTTCTTCTTTTGGCTGTTTCATAAAACCATAACTGAGATTAACTGTGGTAAAATCAATATTAAACAATTCAAGAAACAGTCCTTAAAATTTTCAGAATTTCTTGATTGAAAATACTTGGGAACATTTTTAGAACTAAACAAATACAATTTATTATTAATCTCTTCTATCAAATATTTTGATTCCATCTAACATAGTGAAAGATTCCATATTACCAAGGCAGTTCACTATAGACTTTATTGCTTTTCATAATTCTCAGAATAAATCAGAACTGCAAAGTTTCAGAGTTTCCAAGACCACCCTCACTTCTGCCACCACCTGTAATTTTGAGGATCCCCAAGAACCATCTCACATTCTTTAACTTGCTAGGACTCATAGAACTCACTAGAAGCTCTTATACTCTGGTTATGGTAGATTACAGTGAAAGGATACTCTATAAAATTAACAGAGAAAAGAAGCACATAGGGTAAAGTCCAAGAGACCTCCAAACATGAGTTTCCAGTTGTCCTCTCCCAGTGGAGCTGTTGACAGTGCTAACTTCTCTCAGTAATAATATGTGATGATACACATAGAACATTGCCCACTGTGATGTTCCCTGGGTTTTGGTATCTATAGTTTTTATGGAGCTTGGTCATATAGTCATGGTTGACTGCCCACATTGCTGACCTTTATCCTTTAGTCTCTACCCTCTCCAGAGGTCAAGCTAATAATACTGTATGGCCAAGAACCACTACCGCCACCCCCTCCTCCCCATCCAAATATATCACATTTTAGCATAGACCATTTAACATGGCACAAAGCCCCCAGGTAAACAAAGATACTCTTATAAGACAGGATATTTCATGGTCTTAGAAGTTACATCACAGGAGCCAAGGACAAAGGCCAGACCTCTCTTTGAGTAAGGTTAATGCTTTACTACACAAGCATGTATTATTAGGCTTGTAGAAACCTACGGAAACAGAATGGAGGAAATCCTACGGGCCGGCAGACATCTGATAGGGCTTTTCCTTTTGTTCTTGTGGCTCAGTGACATTTTTTAGTGTATATAAGAATTACTGTACACAAGATTGTATATGCTGGACATCATGGACTATATAAGGAATTTTCAAGAGAATTTTGAGTTCATAGGCTGACTCTTAAAATTATCTTCTCACTGTCCCCAGCTCCTACCACAATGAAAAACAATCTACTGATGCTGTAAAGAAATAAACAACAGCAAGCAAATAAGCACTCTAAAAATGAAATTGTTTTCACAGAATTTAATATGAAAACTTAAGTTCTGTTAGAGCTACAATTAAGATTCCAGCCATGAATATGGTGTTAGGTTATACATTTCTTCAACTCACTTACTTATGATTGTGAAACAAAGAGCTAAGAACCCTGGGGAACATTTTTGGGGTGTCTCCTTCTAGTGCAAAGTTGACTAGAGAATGAGGAAATCATGTGACCTATAAAGTTACTAAAGAGTAAAACATTAGGTATTCTTAATCTACAGAATAAAAAATGATAGTTTACAGTCATTTGAAGAAATTTTTATAACAAAGAAATTTATTCTTTCAGAGGTTTCAGTGTGGTTATCCATCTTCGACTTTGGTGGGCACATAATAACAGCACTAGACTCTGCCTTCCTGGCTGAAAGATTATAGATGTTGATGTAATTTATTGACCAAAAACATCTTTCCATAAATTTTAGTACATTAGCAATGAATTTTTGCAGTGGAAAGGTTTTTTTCTCCTTTTTTACGTTCGATTTATAACATGCCCTTTGCTGGGGTCATTGTTTCTGGGAGGACAGTGATTCTCACTAATGGTTACATGCAGCCTGTCCTTACGTCATGACTACAAATACACAACAAAATATCCTATTACGAATAACTTCTTTCTTTTGCTTGACACATTAGAAGTTAACCTTGCAAATTTGCTTTTTCAAAGAAAACAGAACAACAAAAAGAAAAAAAAAAAACCCCCACAAAC